>JADRCD010231542.1:1733-21757 GCA_019843815.1 Montemys delectorum | reverse complement strand
AATAAACTTGGGTTGGAATTCCCCTTACTCCTCCTGGTTTGTGTTTTTTTTTTTTTCCTTAAATACCCTACACTTCTTGAACTAAGGCTTGAAATCCTCTGCCCCTCCCCTGCATGGGTTACAAGATCAGCCCCAGTGTACTGGTTTCCCGACTAAACCTTGTGTATTTTCAGTAAGATCGGTCTCTCATGAGTTTTGTTGGGATCGTGTAATCCTGAGACTAGAGTGAGGGTCTCCTCTCTTGAGGGGTCTTTCAGTCTTTTAAAAATTCTGAATTTCCTTTGCTGCATCTTTTCTCATTTTGTTGTCCACACTACCATCAAACTCTCCTTAAGCAGATAATTATGTCTCTTCATACACAAAGAAATACAAGGTAATGCCAGAATTTTCCCCCAACACCTTCATTGTACTCCTCTCACTGGCAAATGTATGATATATTTCACCTAGTGAGACTGTGTATTGCATCTTGTATGCATATAATTTCCTGGCTGACCACATGGAACTGGGTAACCAACTGAAGTTCATCTCTGGGAATAACTAATTATTTCCCCCTCAGCCTTCCTTTGCTGGCTTTATTTCTTTTTCTAAGTCCCATGAGAATTCTGGCACCCTGCATTCATTGACTTGTACTGCCATCTACTCTACAATGATACTGAACAATGTAGAATGAGATGATGCCCAGAAACAATGCTTCCTGTTGTTTCCAACTCATGAAAATTTAAACAGTGTAGAGAATGTCACAGTGGTAATTGTTTATCGGATATGATGGTTTCTTTGCAACAGCTTACTCCATAGTACACTCTTCAACTCTCTTCCTATAATAAGAAGATTAAGCAGATTTCATACTGATTCCAGAACTGCCATATCAGTACAAAGGTTAATATAGTGTGTGTCATAATATGGTTGTAGAGTATGTATCTTAGTGTAAGAGGTATATATATAAGTACCATACAGTATATCATAAAATAGCTCTCTTCTCTCCTTTGAACTGAATATACATTTCCAGTGAGCAGAATGATTCCAGGTGACCACTATTTATCTATAAACCAGAGTTTGCTAAGTATGAACTGTATTCTTTCAACATGTGGTTAAAAGAATACCAGCATACACTTATGCAAGCACATAAAATGCACTACTCAGTCATACATTTGCCTGTTTAATACATGATTTAGTAATGGGGTTCTATGAGGTCTTTCAGCTTCCTTTGAGGTAGATAGCATACAAGTAGGGAGGACAGATTTCTAACCCTGAATTTATTAGGTCATTATGCAGAGACACTTACAGCAATGTAGTTAAAGAACATAAAGGAACTATCTGCAGTGCTGGCTCAATATCCATCAATGCTGGGGGACAATTTACCTGTAAAGGATGCGTTTGAGCTGTCCTGAAATGTGGAGAAGAAGCCACTACAGGAACAGCATTTAAATCAGCTAGAACTATCTTTAGATTGAAAAACAGCAGGATATTCTTGTGCCACTTGGAGGCATGAAATTGTTTAAACTTGTGTGACAAGAATTAATTTGTGACAGACATATACGGTAGGTAGACAGATTAAAATGGCTATTCATAGTTGATTCAAGATGCATATAAGAAACAAGATTAGTGAGGTCACAATAATGTCTTTATCAGGCCTGAAACACAGATCTGAGACTCTTTTAATGGCAAACTTAGACTATAATAGTTCTTGATTTGTACATTTAAAAATGATGCAAAAGTGATTTACCAAATAAAGTTATATTTATTTCATATTCCTGCCATATTTGAAAATATTCTAAGAGATATACTTATTTGTGAATAGTTTTAGAAAATTTCTAGTCTCCTTAAGTAAGTGTTTGAATTAAATCAGAATATCATTGAAATGTCTGAATTTTGATTCCAGGAGAATGTAATATTCTTAGGTTGCCTTGTGTGCTTTTGCTAATTGTTCTCCAACAAATAAAATAGATGTAATTATTATCACTGTAAAACCAATAACAACTTAAAGAAAGTACTATTTTTCTAAAAATTCTGTGACATATTCAGAAGAGTTCATTGGAGAAAAAAGGTTAATTGGGCAAAAATACCACTAAGTTTCTCTAAGTTTCTCTTTATTTAGAATATTGAAAGAATCACATTATCTGGCTATTATATAGCTACTGATTATATACATGGAAATAAATATTGTTCTTCTCATTTAAATATCTCTGTTCAGATCTATACCATAAAACATCAGGAATATCAATTATATATTCTTTGCTTAGATATCTAATCTTCTGTCTTCTTCTCTGGCTTCACTTGCCTCTGCTGACCTGCACTGAACTTCATGAACTCACAAATGAACTCACCTCCACTCCACTGCACTGTACTGCACTGCACTGCACTCATTGCACTGACTTCCAACTGACTGACTCAACTGCATTGCACTGAATTTACCTACTAACTTAACAGAACTGACTGACTAGAATTCTGAGATCTGCATGTTGCTCTCCTGAGTGCTAGGACTAAAGGTTTGTACCACTCTGCCTGGACCTAAGCTTTTCTTTACTTGAAACTTGCTCTATACAAGGCTCTATACTCAGAGATCTGCGTCTCTGTTTCCTGGGATGAAAGGTGTGTCTTCATTCTAGCAGGATCACACAAACCTAGAAGATCTTTGGATGTGATCTGTAGCCAGAGCAGCCATGTCACTGGACATAAATACTTCTATAGTATTTAAAATCAGATGGACCCATTTACATGGTGTATGTTCACGCAAGGGTTGCTGGGCAAAGGAATTTTATTCAACAGAATGGATTTAAGAAAGTTCATCCCAGAGTAGCTAGTATGTAAAGAAAGTTAAGGGAAATAAAGTCATATAACAAAACTATAAAGCCAAAGTTATTGCGACAGCTATGTTTTAATGTTGTCTTGTGGATATCTAGCTTATTGTGAACTAAATATTTGTATATGAAACAATAGACTTATGTGGTTATGTATTCCTCATCATGGGAATATTGACAGATATGAGCACACTCTTCTTAGAAATGAGAAGAGACAGCTTTGCATAACAAGAGTATGAAATCATCACTTACATGTCATTTATTTCACCCAAAATACAAAATGATTCATTCATTAAATATTGCCAGTAAATATATAGCCCTAAACTTTCATTTCATGGCTAGATAATGTTTGTAAATAGCAGCTCTCTTCTCTACTCATAATAATTTCTTAATTTGAAGTGAAGTGGAAAAAAAGAACCATTTCTGCTTATCTGTAAATAAAAATATGTAACTGATATTTTGTAAAGTATCTATCAATACATCAAATTATATTTGATATTTTGTTATTGGATAATTCGCACCATTGTGCAATGCTTATTGTTTAAACAGGCAGAGATGTTATGTTTTGATGCATCAGAAGAATTTAAGAAAACAAAGATCTTATGAATACCTAGCAAGTGCAGAATTACAAACCAGAATGAATCCCTGACTGAAATTTATTCTATTGAGCACTACATGTTTTTGCTCGGCAAACCTTTCTTTCAAACCTGTATTAAACTTTAGTTTTGAAGTAATTTACAGGAAAATATCTAGATATGAGGTTTAAAAATAGTTTAGTTTGATTAATCTCTCCATAAATTTGCTTAATTAATTTCACCTTAAATTTGAAATAGGTTTGAGCCAGTTCAGTGAATATGACATCAATTTTCTTAACCATAACTTATCAAAATATCTCCCATGTATCCATTTACAAGTTTTCATTAATCTTTCATAATAATCTTAATCACTTCAAGCATATATTATATAGTACATATGTACTATAAATATATATACTTATATTCTATATATAATACTATCTATATATATGGAATATATATATGATATATATATATATAAAATATATACACACACATATATACATTCAAACATGCAATTTCAGTAGAATAAATGCTGCAGTTTATCTGTTTTAACTTTTGCTAGGATTATGACATCAAAAGTAATGGCACATGGTCTATACAAAGTATTGATTCAATGTATGTCCCCTATTTTTATGGAAACTATCCAATTCCTGTTCAATTTCTACAATCAAAATCTTCATCATTTCTTTTATGTCTGGAAATATAATAAGCTCAGCAATTAAGTAAGATATCTAGGAAATTAGATAAGATAACTTAGGTCAACAATAAAAGTATTAGAATTACAATTGTGCTGTCTCTATATTACTTAACTTTTCCAAAACATGATATTACTTACATGTATTGCTACATTAAATCTGACAACATATCATGTGGGGTTACCACTACGAAATCTTGAGAAAAGATGACAATAGATTTTAAACAGTTCTCTGTAATATGAGACATATTAAAGTTTTTATTCGATCATAAGAGCATCTTTTGTGGCCTTCTGAATACTCTTTTCTCTTTTGTTTCTACACTGTTGTTTCTAAAAATCCTTTCTTGATAACACTATAATATTCCCATTTTCTATCATCATATTTTTTAAGAAAGACTCACCAAGAGATAGTTCTTAATTACATGATAAAATTTTTTTACATTTTTTTTATTTTTTAAGAAAGAAAAAAATAACACACTTTCTTTTCATTAAATCTTCCAATATTGCTATTTACTATTTCTCATATCATCTTAAAAACATACAATAGTTCTTTATTGGCTATATTTTTATATCTCTGTTAAAGCTTAGCAAAGATAGTTTCATTATATTGTTCTAGAAATACATGACCACTTTTACAGAAGGTTATTATTCTTTTATCCATCTCTAAAATGTTTTAAAATTATAATTTGTTTTTGACTTAGTTCATAAAATATTGCTTTATTGGTATCCATTCATATAATTTTTTTCTTCAGTGAAGAAAGTAGGATAGGCTCAGAACAATAATGCTAATTCATTCAGTTCTTGTTAAATTGGTGTAAACGATTTAGAATTTTCTACTCTAGGATAATATTTCTTAATATTATATTATTACTTTTTTCACCATGACTAACCAACAACTCAGAAATCCATTGTCAAAATATTTAATGTTGTTTTCCCAGTTTATACAGAAGATAAATCAATACTCTGTACAATTTTAAAACAGAAAATATGACCTAACAAAGAGAAATGCCTCCCAAGTATCCTCCATCATAGGATTCATAAGCTTATTGCTTATATAACAAAATTCTTGACAGCTCTAACTATGTTTTGTCTTCTCCATGGTCTCTCACTTTGTTTCTGTCTTAATTGGATTGAAAGTGAACAACCTCACTGAAATAAGCTTCAATGTTATCTACTCATGCCTCCTTCTCTGCAAATGACAGTGGATTCTGTATTTCTAAGTCATTCCTCTTAGTAATATGTCACACATACTGACATCATTCCTCTGAGCATGTGGACTTGAAAGCTGCCTCTCTCCTGTTTCATATACACCTTAAGTAACATCCATTTTCTTTGCTGGAATCTCTTCCGATATAGGGGAATATTTTCTGACATGGTTCTTGGCCCTCAACTCTGCAGAATACTTATTTCCATGCATATAGACACACATCATATACACAGTCAAATACACACAGACACATTCACATATTACACACAGATAAACTCACATACACATCACACACAGATACACTCACACACATCATACACATACACACTTATACATAGACAAGCACTCACACATACATATCACACACAGATACACTCACACACATCACACACACACACACACACACACACACACACACACACACACACACAATTTTCATCAAGAGCACTGATTTCCGGAAAAACAAAATTTAATTCCTATGTAAGTATAACATAACTAAATGTCTAATAAGAGCCAAAACCATGTGTCTGCCCTAGATATGCATTTTCCCAATAGAATCCTATCTTTTACTCACTCCCCTCTCAATAACTTTCTCTCTTCCACTCTCCTCTCCTCTCCTCTGCTCTCCTCTTCTCTTCTCTCCTCTCCCCTCCCCTCCCTCCCTCCCCCTCTCTCTTTCTCTTTCTCTCTCTCTCTCTGTGACTCTCAACTCCTTTAGAGAGTAAACCTACAGTGTGATTCTAAGTCAAATATTTCATAGCTCATCCCTGATTCTAAGTCTAAAGTGTATCCTGGACTTTTGTTGAAGAAATTTGATGATATGATTTTATTCATAATATAACTTAATAATGTCTCTGATGTTGCTCATGATATTCCTGCTCTTATCACTGCCTTCCATTTCATGTGTACAGCAAACATTTATTGCTTAAATCCAATAATAGCATAGTCCAGTGTAAAACTTTTACTTGTTCTCCATTTCAGTGAAATTATGATCCTGTTGTTCAATGTGGAAAGCAAAATTCAGCACTTACGTTCCTCCAGCCTCTCCACTCCCTACCCACTGTCTTACACATTTCCCTCCATTACATTACCAATAGGGGGCTTTCTTTAGTTCCCGATATCTAGAAACACAAATTGTTCATATTTTATATGTAAATTTAGTAAATGAATGGAAGATCTGGAGTTAGCTGTGTTTTTCACTTACTTTCCTTTGTCTCATGGGACTAGTTGTTTCATATTTTACACTGTAAGCTAAAAGTGATCTCCATTGATTTACATAGTAATGTGAAAATAAAATTGTGATATATTAAAACCTGTCATGATTGGTACTATTTTGGTAACCCTTAATAGATTTACAAGTCATTAATAACACAAAACTTCTAATCATACAGACCTAATTAGTCACATGGGAAAAATCATCAACATACCAAGTAAAATGTATGAATGCTTAACATATCAGAATGTATCTCTTAGACATGTGTGAAGTATACATGCAGTAACTGAAAAACAACAGGTGATGATTTATGCATTATAAATGTATTACTTTAATAAAACGCTGGCAACATAGCACATTGTAAAATAGTTTGAGATGAGGGACTCAATATTTTGAAACATTGACACTGTTATGTATACAGTATTAAGAATAAAATGTATTTTTTCTTTGAGATAGTTTTGAGGGAAAAAGTGGAAATTCCAGGATAGATTACAGACCAGCATCTAGAATATAATAAACAAGGTATGAATTCTCAGATAAATTGCCTCAATAATAACATCAAATTTGCAGTTTTTATTATAAATAATACATTATATAAATATAAGCCTATGAAAGGTTACTGATGTATCGCAAGGGGTATTTCTTTTTCTTTTCAGGATCTATAACGAACTCTTAACATTTAGTAAGAAAATAATATAAATTTAGATCATAAATTGTGCCAATGATTGAATTCAAAAGTCATCAAGAAAGTATACATGGTATACTTTATAAAATATGCCTCATTTTTTTTTTTTTTTTTGCAAAACTCAGACCAAGTTTGGAATGACAGAATCAAGTTTGAAATAATGGACATTCTCATTCACTGCTGATAGCAGTGAACAATGTACACCTGTAATACACATTTTACTAGTTTCCTAAGAATCTCAAAAGTCTCTTATGAGATTTTCCAGAAATCATTGCCATTCATTTTTACCAAATGATTACAAACAAAACAAAACAAAACAAAACTCAAGACGTAACAGAGAGATAGATATATATTTATAGCAGTACTATACATAGTTTTCAAATTGCATAAAAGGCCCATAAGTTCTTCAGTAGGAAAAAGCTAAGTAGACTGTGTTGTTATCTAAGAAAGAGAAAGTTTCTCATATGTAAAACAGAAATGAACTATGAAGCATTCAAAGCCATATAAAAAAACTTAAAATACATATTGCAATGAGAAAGAAACCAACTTGGAGACAATATGAAATCTAATTCTAAATATGGAACATCTTTAGATGAGATTGGAAAAATATTGAGATATTCAAAATATTAGTGGAATACATAAGATTTTGAGTATATGGTAAAATTCTATGAATAATCTTGCAAGGCTGGATACTTAATATTCAGGTTTCTATGACCACAGAATATACAGTGCTTTGAGCAAACAGTAGTATAACCAATGGACTTCAAGAGAGACAATATCAGTGATGGTGTATGAACATATATATGTATTCTACTTGATGTAGAGATATCTCTTTATGTGGCAGAGTACTTGTTTTGCATGTATTGGACCCTATGTTAAGGCAAAGTAGCAAATACAATAAAGGACCACTGCAGTAAGAAGTGCTGATAATGGGTGAGATCGTACACATGGGGTAAATGGTCAGAATATGTGGTATATTAACAAATATTTGATAAAACTCTGCAATAGCTGACCATTGGGTTTAAAAGTTAATACCATTCTAACAAAGAAATCTGATCTCTGTGATGAGAATATATGTGTGTGTGTGTGTGTGTGTGTGTATGATAGTTTACACTGAATGAAGTAATTGTTTACATAAGGATGACAGAATGAAGACTGCTTCAATGCCTAAAGCTGGTAGACAGTAGACATCCCAATCAATGAAGCACAGCATAACACCATAACCTACATACTCTCCTGTATGAAACATTGCTTACAACCACAGTATATTCAACTGTGTAATGATATTGGCTAGCCTACTATGACTTATTATCACTGCAGATTCCATTGAATTGATATAGATATTACCTTGTTTATTTTATGTGCCATTGCTGTGACACGAGCCATAAACCATAGTAAAGAAATTAAAGTAAATCAAACAAGAGCTCTTAAAGGTCTATTTATATAGAGTTAATTATTGTGATCTAGCTATCATTCCTTAAGGACACTTAAATAGCCACTAAGGCTCATTATTCTATAAAATCAAAAAAGTCTATTTTCTTAAACTAGGATATATTTAATTCATATTTATCTCAAATGTATCTCATATTGGTAGTATATTGTATAATCTAGCACAGTTATATTAAATAAAGCAATCACATAAAATAGTCTCATTCTTCTTGCCCATTGAAATTAGAATTTCCCCTTTCTTAATGATGACTTAATTTACTCTTAAGTTTATCTTATCTCCTTTGTCTTCAAGGAGACTGAGAAAGGAGGGAATAGGAATAGAAGTGGATGTATGTGTAAGGGGGGGTAGCAGAGATACAGAATCAGACCTATTTAAAGAGAAAGAAGCACATAAAAAGGGAGATGAGGAGGTGCATGTATGTATGTGCAGTATAAGTAGATGAAAATATTATTAACTTTATTATTCTATACGGTAACTTAAAATAAGGACAAAAAGAAAAATAATGTGAAAAACTCTAAAACTAATCTAAAAGCCTGCATAAAGATTAGCTTAAGGCTCAAAATGGCATTATGCTTTTAATTCTCACTCATAAATCATAATAGAAATTACAATAAAGGACAAGTATGGATACAAACACAATCATGAGGATATTCAAGAGTATCTGAGGTAGAGAGAAGGTGTTTCATATTAAGGAGAGAAAGAAACTGATATGTATTGTAGAGGAAGTTGAACCTAGAGTTTGTGTGGCTATAAATATGAGAACATAACATAATCAAAACCAGAAATTAAGATGGGCAGTAAAGTTAGAGACAGTGCTAATAAGAAAATGTATGAGTAATTTTGTGGTTGTTTAAATAACAATGGCCTCTATTGTTGCATATTTGAATGATAGACTAACCAGAGGGCACAGAGACATAATCCTAATTAACAAGATCAGAAATGAAAAGGGAGACATAACAACAGACACTAGGGAAATGTAAAAAAATGAGATTCTACTACAAAAGACTATACTCAACAAAACTGGAAAACCTGGATAAAATGGAAAATTTTCTAGACAGATACCAGGTACCAAGGTTAAATCAAGATCAGATAAATGATCTAAAGAGTCCTATATCTGCTCATGAAATAGAAACAGTCATTAATAGTCTCCCAACCAAAAAAAAACAAAACAAAACAAAACAAAAGTAAACAAAAAACAAAACAAAACAAAAAAAATCTCCAGTCCAGATGGGTTTAGTGCAGAGATTTCCAGACCTTCAAAGAAGACCTAATACTGATACTCCTCAAACTATTCCACAAAATAGAAACAGAAGGTACTCTACCCAATTCATTCTATGAAGCCACAATTATTTGTATACCTAAACTACAAAAAGACCTAACAAAGAAAGAAAATTTCAAACCAATTTCCCTTATGAATATTGATGCAAAAGTAATCAGTAAAATTCTTGCAAACTGAATCCAAGAACACATCAAAACTATCATCCATCATGATCAACTAGGCTTCATCCCAGGGATATAGGGATGATTCATTATATGGAAATACATCAACATAATTCATTATATAAACAAACTCAAAGGGGGGAAAAACATATGATCATCTCATTAGATGCTGAGAAATCATTTGACAAAATCCAACATCCCTTCATGATAAAAGTCTTGGAAAGACCAGGAATTCAAGGCCCATACTTAAACATACTTAAAGCAATATACAGCAAACCAGTAGCCAACATCAAACTAAGTGGAGAGAAACTTGAAGTAATCCAACTAAAATTAGGAACTGGACAAGGCTGCCCACTCTCTCCCTACCTATTCAATATTGTACTTGAAGTCCTAGCCAGAGCAATTAGACAACAAAAGAAGATCAAAGGGATATCAATTGGAAAGGAAGAAGTCAAATTATCACAATTTGCTGGATATGATAGTGTACTTAAGTGACCCAAAAATTCCACCAGAGAGCTCCTAAACCTGATAAACAACTTCAGCAAAGTAGCTGGATATAAAATTAACCCAAGCAAATCAGTTGCCTTCCTTTACACAGAGGATAAACAGGCTAAGAAAGAAATTAGGGAAATGCCCCAGTATAGAGGAATGCCAGTGTAGGGGTAAGCAGGAGAGGGTGGGGTGTCGAGCAGGGGGAGGGGGGAGGGAACAGGTGTTTGTTCTTGTTGTGTTTTGGTTTTTGGGTTTTTGTTTTGTTTTGTTTTGTTTTGTTTTGTTTTTTGGAAACAACACCCTTCACGATAGTCACAAATAATATAGAACACCTTGGTGTGACTCTAACTAAGCAAGTAAAAGATCTGTATGACAAGACCTTCAAGTCTCTGAAGAAGGAAATATAAGATCTCAGAAGCTGGAAAGATCTCCCATGCTCAGGGATTGGCAGGATTAATGTAGTAGAAATGGCCATCTCGCTGAAAGCAATCTACAGATTCAATGCAATCCCCATCAAAATTCCAACTCAATTCTTCATAGACTTAGAAAGAGCAATTTATAAATTCATCTGGAATAACAAAAGACCTAGGATAGGGAAAACTGTTCTCAACAATAAAAGAACCTCTGGTGAAATTGCCATCCCTGATCTTAAATTGTACTTCAAATCAATTGTGATTAAAACTGCATGGTATTGGTACAGTGACAGGCAGGTGGAACAATGGAATAGAATTGAAGATCCAGAAATGAACCCACATACCTATGGTCACTTGATCTTTGACAAAGGAGCTAAAACCATCCAGTGGAGAAAACACAGCACTTTCAAAAAATGGTGCTGGCTCAACTGGCAATTAGCATGTAGAAGAATGCAAATCAATCCGTCCCTATCTCCTTGTACAAAGTTCATGTCCAAGTGGATCAAGGACCTCCACATAATACCAGATACACTGAAACTAATAGAAAAGAAAGTGGAGAAGACCCTCAAGCACCTGGCACAGAGGAAAATTTCTTGAACAGAACACCAATAGCTTATGCTCTAAGATCAAGAATTGACAAATGGGACCTCATAAAATTACAAGGCTTTGAGGTTTTAGAAGGTCAAGCTAGGTCCAGTGTTTCTCTCTACTTGCTGCCTGTGGATTAGGTTGTGAAGCTCTCAGTTACTGTTATAGCAACATATCTGTTTACTTGCTACCATTTTGATGATGGACTAAACGTCTTAAACTATAATCAAGCCTCCAAATAAATGTTTCCGTTATAAGAGCTGACTTGTCCATTCTGATTTTTCACAGTGCTAGAACAGTAACTTAGAGAGGTTAGAACTGAGAATATTGGTATTGATATGACAACCTGACCTTGCCGTTTATTGGATAAATATGAAAGAATCTTGGACTTTGAACTAGAAAGTGGTTGAACAATTTTTATTATTTTATTTATTTACATTCCAAAAGTTGTCTCTCTGTTCCCCCTTCGAGTTCTTCACCCCATTCCCTACCTCCAACCTCTGAGAAGGTTCTCCAGCACCCATGTACCCATCCCTATCTCACTCCTACCAGCATCCCTCTTTTCTGGAGCATCAAGTTTCCACAGGTTTAGGTTCATCCTCTCTCACTAGGGCCATACAAGGTAGTCCCCTGCTAAACATGTGCCTGGGGACAGGAACAAGTCCATGTATGCTCCTTGCCTTTTGTCTCAGTCTGTGGGAGCTCTGAGGAATCCAGGGTAGTTGACATTGTTGTTCTTCCTATGGGGTTGCAATCCCCTTCAGCTCCTTCATTCCTTCCTGTAACTCTTCCATATGGGTCCCTGACCTTAATCCAATGGTTGATTATAAGTAGCTGCATTTGCCTCTGTCAATTGCTGGTAGAGCCTCTCAGAGGACAGTGGAGAGCAATTCCAGGCTCCTGTTTGCACACACAATATGGCCTCAATAAGTGTCATTATTTGGTGTGAGCTCATTAGATGGATCCCAAGTTGGGCTAGTCTCTGAGAGCCCTTTCTTTTTTTTCTTTCTTTCTTTTTTCTTTTTTCTTTTTTTCCTATTTTTTTGAGACAGGGTTTCTCTGTCTAGCCCTGGCTGTCCTGTAACTCACTCTGTAGACCAGGCTGGCCTTGAACTCAGAAATCTGCCTGTCTCTGCCAACCAAGTGCTGGTGGTGTTGGTGCATGCCTTTAATCTCATTAAAGGAGCTGAGTGGCCTTTCTTTGAGTCTCTGCTATATTTTTGTCCCTGTGCTTCCATGCATATCCCTTTGAATGGATCATCCTAGTAGGGACATTGAAGACATAGGGGCTGAGAGTGATTTGAACTATAAAAGCCCAGATCAAGTGGGTTCACAGGGAATACTTATTAACAAATGTCCTAGAGATCATTCTTGTACCTTTTTGATCCAAAGGAAGAAGGAGAAAAAGGAAAAAGGAAAAGAAAAGAATGAATGAGGAATAAAAGAAAGAAAGAAAGAAAGAAAGAAAGGAAGAAAGGAAGAAAGGAAGAAAAAATGGCTGCTTTTTGTTCTTTGTTTAGGAGTCTGACTATAGCTAAATTGAAGAGTTTTGGATTACTGCCATTGACATGGAACTTCAAGACAGCCTACTATTGACAATATGAAAGGAAAAGACCAAAAGAAATTCTAATGTCTAAGCAACAAGGAAAATTTACTAATTTGTAATCCAAAGAAGGGGACCAGGTTCTGGACCTAGTGAACAGAAGATCTTGGCAGCTTCAATCACAGAAGTCTGGCTTTAGAATCAGAAGAGATATCAAAAAATGGCTGTGGAATCTTTCTGTTTTAGGAAAACCACTAAGACCAGAATATGACAGGGGAATCTCTTAAAGGAAGCCCCAAGAGGCTGTTTGAGAAGCTGTGAAGGTGAAATCTTGTTGCATTGAAAACCCAAGATTTGGAAATGCCCTGGCTATGGGATACCTGCAAGGGGAACTACAGATAGTGTGTGGAACTAGTATAAAATAGAAAAGCATGTTGCAGTCAGAAAACCTCAAAGGGAAGAGCCATCATATTACCCTTTTTTTAAATATCAGATATAGATTTTCAAGAATTGGAGACTGCCCTGACATTTTTTGTCTCATTTTGATCTGTGTCCCCTAAATATACCTCCTTTCCTTCTCTTGGAAGTGGTAGTATATAGTCTCTACCATTGTATGCTAGAAGTATGTTATCTGTTTTTGTTGTTTTGTGGACTTTGGACGTCAATGTAGCCTTGACACTGTGAAATAATAAGGGGATTTTTGAAGTTGGTCTAAATGCATTTTTTTCATGATGTGAACAAAGACTATGGGGGACAGGAAAGGAATGTGGTGGTTTGAATGAGGGTGGTCCCCACAGGCACTCATATTTTTGAGTGTTTGGTCACAGGTTAGTAGAATTTTTTAAGGATGAATTTTGAAAGATTCTTGTTGGATGAGGTGTGTCACTGGCAATATGCTTTGGAGGTTTCAAAAGCTCACGTCACGGCCACCCCACCCTTCCCCCTTCTATCTCCACATCCCCTCCCCACATGCTGTTTAAGAATCAGGATTTAAAACTTTTGACTATGGTTCCAGTGCTCCTGTGTACTTCCTGCTGTGATGATCATGGTTTAACACTCTCAACTTCAATGTAAACTCTAGATAAATGTTCTCTTTTATAGGAGTCACCTTCTTCATGGTGTCTCTTCACAGCAGTAGAACAATAACTAAAATAGAATGTATGAAAGAATTATGGGAAACTGTAGCTGTAAGTATGAACATAGAACAGCCTCACCTTTCTAACTCTTGATGACAGGAGTTTAGTTTTGTGAAAAACTGATGACAAAATGGATGCATGATTTGTCAAGGAAAGATGAACTCCTTAAAAGGGAACTTAGAAGTGAGATTTCTATTGTGGGCAGCCTTTTGTTATTTAATTGTTCTTAGCATAAGATAATAGTTGATATAACAATAAGCTCCTTGCATGCTGAATTCAAATTGGCATACTCATTGGTATTCACATAGAAACAGAGAAAACACAGTGAATAGAGACATAAGGAAACAGGTAAAAATTGAAAAAAAAATTCACTTGCAAAAATGCTGAGAATTGGTTATGATGAGTTTATAGCAAAAAGAGAGTCATCCTTTTTGATACTAAGATCTTATTCCCTAATTTGTTCCTGATTTGTCAATAAAGAAGGCCAGGAACCAATTGCTGAGCAGAGGAGGTGTAGGAAAGGAAAGAGGGTTTTTTTTCTGCCATGGTTTGGAACCAGTAGAAGGCAACAATAATGTAAGGCCTCAAGGCAGCTAAGGCCTGCTGCCTGTACTACAGGTGGGTAGTCAAGGATGTGGAGGAGAAACAGAGATTACAAATTGGTAAGAACACACCTTTTCAGAGGTATCTATGCCCAGCAATTGTGCAAAGAAGGCAAATTCTAAAGGAATTAACTGAGTGTGTGTCTTTTATCCATGGATTCTTGGGAGTGGGCTAGTTGGGTTAGGTCACTTCCTGGAGCTTAAAGGTGGGTAGAAAAGGAAGCCAGGTTTGGGCTGGTGGATTAGCTGGTCCTAGAGCTAATCCAGGTGGAACAAAATGAAGCTAGGAGGGGTTGATAGTTGATAGCTCCTGGGCAATGGCTGTAGCATGATTTTAAAACTACAAGCAACATTTGTCATTATTAATTATTATTGATGTATTTAATTTGTGTTAGTGTTTGTCTTGCATATATATATATATATATATATATATATATATATATATATATATATATATATTGTTCCACTTGCATCCCTAGGACATCCAAAAGTCAGATTTCCCAGGAAATATAATTAAAGATGGTTGTGAGCCACAATACTGACATTGGGAACAGAATCTGCATCATGTCTAAAATCAAATGCTCATAACTTCTAAGCCATTTTTCTAGCCCTAAGTGGAACCTTTTTATCAAGTTCACCATCAGGGCTCAGGGGACATGGAAAGAAAGAAAATAGGAAGACTGGGAGATCCAGAGGGTAGGGAAGAGTACTGTGAAATGATGTCTTGTCTTCTTGTCATAGAATGTACATTATTTGCCTAAACTCACATTATTTGTGGTTACTTGCACAAAGTTAAACCAGCTACAACTCCCAGACAGGTACCAGAGGAGCTGATCTGGCTCCCCTCCTAAAATCCATCAATAGTTAATGATTACAAGAGGAGAAAGTGACATTCTTTGTCTGGAGGTTTGGCCATTGGTAGATTGTCTACATTCAATATGTGGTAGCATGCACATAAATATATGGGCAGCTAATGGACACTAATAGAACTTAGCAGGTGTTTACTTTATAAAAAGTAGAGGATATGAAATTGGGAAAGAAATATACTTCAGAAAGATCATGAGGCAGATGGAGAGTATAAAGAAGGACTGGACAATATCATATTTCATTGTATGTACATATACAAATTTCAAAAAATGAATAAAAACTTTTATTGTACTGCTCCCTTAACAACAATTAACATTTTAAAATATCTCAATGAACACTGAAACTGTGGATAGCACCAAGCCCTATATACAGTAGGTATCTGTGTTTATCAGATGACAATCAGCATACACCTTAAACACACTAAGATAATAACAATGGCTGCTTCTAGAAAAGATTTATTATAAAGCAAAATCTATAATAATTACATGAAGAGCAAGAATGATAGAACCTGATACTATTCACAAGAATATCTAAGAATAAAAAAGAAACTTGTTTCTTTAGTATAATTGAATAAAAGACCCATAAAATGAAATAATACAATCAAGGTGGGAAAGAATAGAAGGAAATTGACTGACCTACAAGTCTTCATGAGGCTGCAGAGTTACTTATGAATGTAAGAAAAGATAGGCATGGCAAAATACTCTCCACTGTATCATACAGAAGTACTAGATGGACTGTCAAATAATTAAAAAGTATTTATGGAAGATATTTGACAAATGAGTAACAGGAAAAGGCAAATCATCAAGCTTGTTCATTTGGATTATCCAGTTTTCATCACCCAAGTTCTTCACCTCCCTCCAGGAACTCCTCAAGCCCTATGGCCACAAATACTAGAAAGCCAGCTACAGATTAGTTGTTCAAATATAAAAAAATAGCATATATATTTCTGGTAGTGAAACTGGCAGATTAGAAACTTTACTACACAGAGCAACATAAAGGTCAGAAAAGCCACTTGCTAAATGGTACAGCGATCTCAATAAAACAGTAATATAATAAGAAAATAAAATATAAAGTGAAAAAATATCTTGACATTCTTATATTTTTATTCATAAAACTATCAAAAAGCAAAACAAAACAAAGATGGTCATGACTTTATTGTTCAAAAAATAAAATGTTCAATGTCAAAGGAGCCAACACTCATAAAGTAAAAGCATTGGCTGATCTTTGTTTCCAATTTGCTTTAAATTCTTTATAATAGACCAAAAGATAAATTTCAATGTTTGGCTTCTCAGCACTTGTACAAATGTTAACAGTATAAAAGTTAAGACAGCTGTGCCAGCAGCCATAGAGGAGCATTTCAACAAAGAACAAAGGAACCTTTTGTCACCAGTATTTTATTTTATGTTTCTGTTAAGTGTTTCTCATTAAATATAAAGGACTTAAATTGCACAACAACTCCAGGTTGGAACCAAAGCAGTTTGCATAGTTTTGAATATGGTTTCGCAGAAGGATGCAATTCTCAAAGTTCTTCTAAGTTTCAGTGAAATAAATATATTTCCAAAAATTGTATTTTGTTTTCTCAAGTTATTTTTTTAGACCTTTGTCAGTTTTTATTAGTTATTTTCTTTATTTACATGTCATATGATATCTCCTTTCCCAGTTTCCCCTCTGTAAAAAAGAGAAAATAATAATAATTAAAAAATCCTTTTCCCTCTCCCCTCTGCCTTCCCAACCCACCCTCTCCTGCTTCCTGGCCCTGGCATTCCCCTACACTGGGGCATAGAACCTTCACAGGACCAAGGGCCTCTCCTCCCATTGATGACCGACTAGGCCATCATCTCCTATACATATAATGCTGGAGCCCTGAGTCCCTCCATGTGTACTCTTTGGTTGGTGTTTAAGTCCCTGGAAGCTCTTAGGGTACTAGTTAGTTCATATTGTTGTTTGTCCTAAGGGGCAGCAAACCCTTCAGCTCCTTGGGTCCTTTCTCTAGCTCCTTCACTGGGGACTTTATGCACAGTCCAATGGATGGCTGTGAGCCTCTACTGTATTAGTCCGGCACTGTCAGAGCCTCTCAGGAGACAGCTATATCAGGCTCCTGTCAGCCAGCACTTGCTGGCATCCACAATAGTGTCTGGATTTGATGATTTAATATGGGAAGGATTCCCAGGTGGAGCAGTCTCTGGATTGTCCTTCCTTTAGTCTCTGCTCCATAGTTTGTCTCTGAAACTCCTTCCATGGGTATTTTGTTCCCTCTTTTAAGAAGGAATGAAGTATCAACACTTTGGTCTTCCTTCTTGAGTTTCTGTGGTTTGTGGATTGTATTTTTGGGTATTCTGAGTTTATAGGCTAATATACACTTATCAGAGAGTGCATACCAAGTGTGTTCTTTTGTGATTAGGTTACTTCAGTCAGGATGATATTCTCCAGATCCATCCATTTTCCTAAGAATTTCATAAATTCATTGTTTCTAATAGCTGAGTAGTATACTCCATTGTGTAGATGTACCACATTTTCTGTATTCATTCCTCTGTTAAGGGACATCTGGGTTGTTTCCAGTTTCTGGCTATTATAAATAAGGCTGCTATGAACATAGTGGAGCATGTGTCCTTATTACATGTTAGAGCATCTTTTGGGTATATGTCCAGGAGTGGTATAGCTGGGTCCTCTTGGTAGTACTACGTCCAATTTCCGGAGGAACCACCAAACTGATTTCCAGAGTAGTTGTACCAGCTTGTAATCCCATGAGCAGTGGAGTGTTCCTCTTTCTCTTAGTCCTTTGTCTTTTTTTTTTTTTTTTTAAGATGTAAGATTTGATTCAGAAAAGCTGCTGCTCTGTAAATAGGGATTTCTGTGTTCCACAGCCACTGTCTTTAAAGACTTCCATTCTATGATTTCTGTGGACAAAACGTCTGTGCTGGTAAAGTGGGTAAGATGATCTCATTCTAATGATCTGATTATAAAATAGTTCTCTTCAATTCTTAGAGCTCAACAAAAAAATTGAAAAACAAAAAATATTTTCAGAGATTACATGGCAAATTTTTAAAATATTTTGTGTGTTTCATTGAACACACAAATTGCTCCAAGAATGATGTACAAATAATGACGATGTCAGAAGAATAAAATGTGTGTGAAAGATAATCGGAGGATGTTTACTTTATATGTGTGTCTTGTGAAGCCTTTGATTGGAGCAGCTTGTATAAATTCTTGGAATTGTTAAGAGTTAGGAAATTACTTTCTTTAGTCTTACACAGCAAGGTGAATAGCATACTTGCCAGAGCAGAATGCTATTTTATGCATAACTAATAGTTTTCAGCAAGGTGCACAGAAGGTGAGGCTACTTGATATTCTGCTGTGGCAGAGAGCTGAATGAGGCTCACACTATATTTTCCCATGACACATCACAAGGCGTGCTTCTTGTGCAGTTATCAATAAAGATAACACCACACTGATGATGTTCAATTTTAATTCCTATGAAGTTTTGATTGAAAAATTAAAAACTATCATTTTCTGATATTTTGTATAATTTTCAGGGTTTCATAGTAACTTTAGCAAATGGATATACATTTACAAATGAGTCAAGTTGTATAACACATGGAATTCAGTCAAGAAAACAGGGTCTGATTATATATATATATATATATATATATATATGTAAATATCTATATATATATTACATTGCTGTTACTATAATAACTCATCTCCATGCATTAGGAAAATGATGATAGTTCCAATACAATCAATGTGATTTATTATAATCTAAAATATGAAAACATATATTCAAATATTCAAAAATATATGTATATAAACATATACACATCTATGTCTCATTAAAACAGCTAGATGTATAAAATTAATGAAAATAAAAAGAAACAGGAGATTTTTCCCCTACTTCAGAGGCTTGCAGCTATTTCTTCTCTTTACATTACTGGTTAGATGTGAATTTTCCATTTTAAAAGCAGCTTCCATGATAACAAAGTTATCATATTCATTCTATCAAAACTTTGCTTTCAACTTTGAACAAGTAAGTCATACCAGAACAAGGGTAAAGAGTTTTGTGAAAGGCAACCAAAATCCACAGGGACCTAATTGGATCTGCAGGTTTGGCTGTTGAAATTGAACAGAGAATGCACAGTTTCAACTTATATCAGTGTTTCCAGTATTTCATAAGGATTGCATCTAGATGAGTTCTTCAAAGATAGAACTGTGTCTTAGTCATCTCTTAACTCTAAAAAGCAAACACGAGCATGAAGCATTCTCTTCCCTTTTCCCTTTCTTTCTTTCTTTCTTTCTTTCTTTCTTTCTTTCTTTCTTTCTT
>JADRCD010231541.1:0-38687 GCA_019843815.1 Montemys delectorum | reverse complement strand
TTTTTTTTTTTTTTTTTTTTTTGAAAATGGAGCTATGTATTTTCCTCTTAGCACTGCTTTCATTGTGTCCCATAAGTTTGGGCATATTGTGCCTTCCATTTCATTAAATTTTCAAAAGTCTTTCTTTCTTTCTTTCTTTCTTTCTTTCTTTCTTTCTTTCTCTCTCTCTCTCTCTCTCTCTCTCTCTCTCTCTCTCTCTCTCTCTTCCTTGACCAAGTTATCATTGAAAAGGGTGTTGTTCAGCTTCCATGTGTATGTTGGCTTTCTGTAGTGTTTGTTGCTATTGAAGGCTAGCCTTAAGCTGTAGTGATCTTGTAGGATGCGTGCGATTATTTCAAACTTCCTGTATCTGTTGAGGCCTGCTTTGTGATTGGTTATATGGTCAATTTTGGAGAAGGTACCAAGAGGTACTGAGAAGGTGGTATATTCTTTTGATTTAGGATGAAATGTTCTATAGATATCTGCTAAATCCATTTGTTCCATATCTTCTGTTAGTGTCACTGTGTCTCTGTTTAGTTTTTGTTTCCATGATCTGTCATTGCTGAGAGTGGGTGTTGAAGTCTGCCACTATTATTGTGTGGGGTGTGATGTGTGCTTTGAGCTGTAGTAAAGTTTCTTTTATGAATGTGGGTGGCTTTGCATTTGGAGCATACATGTTCAGTATTAAGAGTTCCTCTTGATAGATTTTTCCTTTGGTGAGTATGAGTCCTTATCCTTTTTGATAACTTCTGCTTGAAAGCTGCTTTTATTCGATATTAGAATGGCTACTCCAGCTTTTTTTCTTTTTAGGACCATTTGCTTACAAATTTGTTTTCTAGCCCTTTACTCTGAGGTAGTGTCTGGTTTTGACACTGAGGTTTGTTTCTTGTATGCAGCAAATTGCCAGGTCCTGTTTACATAACCAATGTATTAGTAGTTTATGTCTTTTTATTGGTGAATTGAGTCCATTGATGTTAAGAGATAATAATACATAGTGATTGTTGCTTCCTGTTATTTTTTATGTTATTTTTATGTTTGTGTGGCTATATTCTTTTGAGTTTGTTGAAAGGCTACTTTCTTGGTTTTTCTAGAGTATAGTTTAGGCATTTTCTATTATCCTTTGTAGGGCTGGATTTGCGGAAAGATATTGTGTAAATTTGCTTTTGTCATGAAATATCTTGTTTTCACAATCTATGGTAATTGAGAGTTTTGCTAGGTATAGTAGCCTGGGATGGCATTTGTGTTCTCTTAGAGTCTGTATGACATCACGGAGGATCTTCTAGCTTCCATAGTCTCTGGTGAGAAGTCTGGTATAATTCTGCATTTATATGTTACTTGACATTTTCCCCATACTGCTTTTAATATTCTTTTTTTGTTTTGCGCATTTGATGTTTTGACTATTATGTGACTGGAGAAATTTCTTTTCTGATCCAATCTATTTGGAGTTCTGTAGGCTTCTTGTATGTTTATGGGCATTTAGGTTAAAGAAGTTTCCTTCTATAATTTTGATGAAGATATTTACAGGTCCTTTAATTTGAGAATCTTCATTCTCTTCTATCCTTAGGTTTGGTCTTCTCATTGTGTCCTGGATTTCCTGGAGGTTTTGGGTTAGGAGACTTTTGCATTTTGCATTTTCTTTGACTCTTGTGTCAATGTTTTCTATGGTGTCTTCTGCCCCTGAGATTCTCTCTTCTCTTGTATTCTGTTGGTGATGCTTGTATGTATGACTCCTGATCTCTTTCCTTGGCTTTCTATCTCCAAGGTTGTCTCCCTTTGTGATTTCTTTATTGTTTCTATTTCCATTTTTAGACCCTGGATGGTTTTGTTCAATTCCTTCACCTGTTTGGCTGTGTCTTCTTGTGATTCTTTAAGGGATTTTTGTGTGTTTCCTCTTTGAGGTCTTCTGTTTATCTGTGCTCTCTTTTATTTCTTTAAGCGAGTTATGTACTTCTTAAAGAGCACATCATCATGAGATGTGATTTTAAATCAGAGTCTTGCTTTTCTGTTGTGTTGGGGTATCCAGGGCTCCCTGTGGTGGGAGAACTGGGTTCTGGTGATGCATTTAGCCTAGTAGCCTTGTTGTTGTTGTTTTTTTTTTTTTGTTTGTTTGTTTGTTTGTTTTGTTTTTAATATTCTTGCCCTTGCCTCTTGCCATATGGTTATCTCTGGTATTAGCTGGTCTTGGCTGTCTCTGACTGTGACTAGTCCCTCCTGCAAGCCTGTGTGTCAGTAGTCCTGGGAGATCAGTTCTCTCAGGGATGAATTTGCATATACAAAGTTGTGGCTCAGGGTTAGCTCCAGGGTGCAGAGGGAAACAGGCAGGAACCTGTCCCTGGCTGTTCCTTGGTTCCTGTGTCCTGATGGCCCTTGGAGGTTCCATCTTGGGCCAGGAATTTGAGCAGAAGTGGTGGTCTTACCTGTGCTCACAGATGTGTTGGCACTCCTAGGAGACCAGCTCTCTCCTGGCAGTATTTGAGTATGGAGCACTGTGGTATAGGATCCTAACCTGTGTCTTTTTACTGACTAACTGAGTCCACTGATGTTGAGAGATTAATGACCAATGATCATTATTCCCTGTTATTTTGATGTTGGTGGTTGAGTGTGTTTCTTTTTTTATTAGTTTTAATAGTGTGAAATTATTTTCTCGTGTTTTCTTGAGAGTAATTAGCCTTATTGGGTTGGAGTTTTTTCATTGTAGTATCTTCTGTAGGCCTGGGTTACTCGAGAGATATTGTTTGAATTTGATATTGTCATGGAATATCTTGGTTTCTCCATCTATTGTGATTGAAAGTGTTGCTGGGTATAGTAGTCTGGGCTCACATCTGTGGTCTCTGAGTCTGTAAGACCTCTGCCTAAGTCCTTCTAGCTTTTAGAGTCACAGATGAGATATCAGCTGTAATTCTGATAGGTCTGCCTTTATATGTTATGTGGCCTTTTTCCCTTGCTGCTTTTGAAGTTCTTCCTTTGTTCTGTATAGTGTTTTGGTTATTACGTGGCAGGAGGAATTCATTTTCTGGTCCAGTCTGTTTGGTGTTCTGCGAGGTTTTTGTATCTTTATAGGCATCTCTTTCTTTAGGTTAGGGAAATTTTCTTCTCTGACTTTGTTGAAGATGTTTTCTTGGCCTTTGAGCTGAGAATCTTCTATTACTATTATTCTTAGGTTTGGTCTTTTCATAGTTTACTAAATTTCCTGGATGTTTGTGTCATGGACTTTTTAGATTTTGCATTTTCTTTGACTGATATATTGATTCTTCTATCATATCTTCCACACCTGAGATTCTCTCTTCCATCTCCTGTACTGTGTTGGTGATGCTTATCTCTGTCGTTCTTGCTCTCTTTCCTAGGTTTTCCATCTCCAGGATTGCGCCAGTTTGTGTTTTCTTTATTGCTTCCATTTCGTTTTCCAGGTCTTGGACAGGTTTATTCATATCCTTCACTTGATTGAGTGTGTTTTTCTGTATTTTTTTTTTTAATATTTATTTGCTTTCTCTTTTCATGTTTGAATGTATTTTTCTGTATATCCTTAAGGGATTTATTCACCTCTTCTTCAAAGGCCTCTATCATCTTCATAAAATTGGATTTAAGATCCTCTTCTTGTGCTTCAGTTTCTTTAGGATATCCTGGGCTTGTGGTAACAGGATTGCAGGGCTCTGCTGGTACCATAGTGCTCTCAATATTATTGCTTGTGCTCTTAAGCTGTCCTTTAGGCATCTGGTTTTCCCTGGTGTTGGCTGGATGATCATGATGGCAGCAGGACTTCTTGAGAAGGGAGACATTGGCCAGACAGTGTATCCTACTTTGTTGGCTATGCCTCTGGCAAACCCAGCCTGTAGGCTGTGTTGCAGGTGGATCCTATTCTGCAGGGTTGTCCCCAGTCAGACCCAGCTGAGGTGGTAGGCAGAGTTAACTAGAATGGGTGGTCAGGCAGGGTTCCTACCCCCTTGATCACTAATTGAGAAAATGCCCCACAGCTGGGTCTCATGGAGGCACTTCCCCAACTGAAGCTCCCTTCTCTGTGATAACTCCAGCCTGTGTCAAGTTGGCAGACAAAACTAGCCAGTACAATTGACCCCTTGTCAACTTGACACACAAACACATCACTATTAAGCCTCAATCCTTACTTTCTTATTCATCCCCAAGATCTAAAGTCCCACAGTCTTTACATATTAAAAGATCAATCAATTTAAAATGTCCAATATCTTTTAAAATTCAAAGTCTCTTAACTGTGGGCTCCACTAAAATACGTTCTTCCTTCAAGAGGGAAAAACATCAGGGCACAGTCACAATCAAAAGCAAAACCAATGTCTGGGATCCAACTCACTATCTTCTGGGCTCCACCAAGGGCTTGAGTCACCTCTCCAGCTCTGCCCTTTGTAGCACACAGCTTGTCTTCTAGGTTCCAGATGCCTGTACTCCACTGCTGCTGCTGCTGTTCTTGGTGGTCATTGCATGGTACTAGCATTCCAAAAACACTGCTGTCTTCCGCTGTAACTAGGCTTCACCAATAGCCTCTCATAGGCTCTCTTCATGGTGCCAAGCCTCAATTCCTTCACATGACCCCTTCATGCCTTCAAAACCAGTACCACCTGGGTGACACTTACACATTATCAAGTCCTGCTGCAGCACAAGGTACAACCTTGGCTATCTCTGGAACATACCCTCTTTGTGCTCTCAGAAAACACCTCCCAGAAGATGTCACCTCAATGACGCTGGTCTCTTCTTAATCACCGCTAATTTCTTAGCTCCAGCTAACCAGCATCAATAGTCCCAGTAATGTAGTTTTCACTTTAGTAGTTCTGGTATCTTGTTAATCACAGCTGATTCTTCAGCCCCAGCTAACCAAAACCACAGAATCTTCACAATCAAAATAGCAACGGCCCTGATAGTGTCTTTAATCTTCCCTCTGAAATTTCACAAGCCAGGCCTCCATTTTTTGCACTGTTCTCAACATGATCTTCCAAGCTCCTACAGAACATCCCACAGAGTTCTTACCAACCAGTGGCTCTTCTAGCTCAAAGTTCCAAAGTCCTTCCACAATCCTCCCCAAAACATGGTCACGTCACAGGAATATCCCACTATGCTGGTACCAATTTGTCTTAGTCAGGGTTTCTCTTCCTGCACAAACATCATGACCAAGAAGCAAGTTGGGGAGGAAAGGGTTTATTTAGCTTACACTTCCCAGATTGCTGTGGATCACCAGAAGAAGTCAGGACTGGAACTCAAGCAGGTCAGGAAGCAGGAGCTGATGCAGAGGCCATGGAGAGATGTTCCTTACTGGGTTGCTTCCCCTGGCTTGCTCAGCCTGCTCTCTTATAGAACCCAAGACTTCCAACCCAGGGATGGCACCACCCACAAGGGGCACACACCTTTAATCTGGGCCATATCTTTTGCTGGAGACTTATATAAGGACTTTGGAAGAAGGAAGGCTCTCTCTGCTTCATCTGCTTGCCTTGTGGGACTGAGCAACTGCTGGATCCTTGGACTTCCATTCAGAGCTGCTGCCGACCATTGTTGGGAGTTGATTGTTGGGAGTTGGACTACAGACTGTAAGTCATCAATAAATTCCTTTACCATAAGTTCTGTGACTCTAGAGAACCTTGACTAATATAGTCCCCAAAGGTTTCCATCGGGAGGCAGGGTGCTCTCCCATCCTTTTTCAAATAGTGGCACTTTCTGGTGATTAAGCATTCAATGTATGAGACTATGGGGGGCCATTCTTATTCAAACTGCCAGAAGGAGCCTAACATTCTTTATGTCTAATAAACATCTCTCTCATTTTCAAAATGCAATTTTTGCCTATTTATCTTCTGTATTGTTGACAAAATATACAACACTATTTGTTGCTAAAATTCCTTTCCTGGGGAGACATAAAGCAATGTTTACTCCTCCTCCTGAGGTCCCCACAAAAGAGGCATAATTCCATCCATGTTCAATCTGGGGAATCAATTTATTGGACTTCCTTACAGAGCCTAGGTAAGGGTTAAAGTGATGTGGACACTCCTCCACCCTTCAACCAGCAGCACATGAAAAGCCTTAGCCACTTCCCTAGTGGATGAGGGAGGGCTTCTCCAGTAGTCACACAGATGGAGCCCAGCTCAGCTCTAGACCTCCCAGGGCTCTCACATACTACAGCCTCCTCCCACCAGCCATGTGCAGGAGAGTCTCATGCCTTACTCTGTTTCTCTCTGCAGGGATAAACTGTAGACCAGCTCAGCTGGTATTATCTTTTGTGGGGGATCAGAGGGACCTGAACTATCCATGATGGCAGTTGCTTGG
Organism: Montemys delectorum; assembly: GCA_019843815.1. Lineage (NCBI taxonomy): Eukaryota > Metazoa > Chordata > Mammalia > Rodentia > Muridae > Montemys > Montemys delectorum. The sequence continues at coordinate 32,432 of JADRCD010231541.1, read as the reverse complement.
GTTGGAGGACAGTCCTTCATTACATCATTATAGACAGAAAAGCCTTCTTTTATTGGAAAGGCTTTTTTTCCCTTTATAATCTACAATCCAATTTTCAGATTTTCTCTGTATAATGAACAAAACCCTCAATCTGTAGTGGCTTAACAAATGGCCCGAGTCTGGTATTTGCATCCTATCCCATGTCCCAGTACCTATGAACATCATTTGAGGTCTGAGGGATGGGCTCATTTCAATCCAGAACAATGGGTAGGTGAGACTGTGTAGAGGGTGCTTACCTTCCTACAGGACACATTCCCCAAATCAAACTGTTGCCCTCTACTTGTTTCAGTAGCCACAATCAGGTCCCAGGCTCTATGATCCAACTCCTGGGAGCTGAGAAACACAGTTTTCCCAATTTCTATCTCTGCAAAGCATTAGGAGGGGCTAATAAATGTAGTTCCTTTTGGTTAAGCTCATGCATAGTAGCTGCTCTCTAAAGAAACAAGCTTTCATGGGAAGACCAACTAAGTTCATGGAGGGACCTTCATTGTACTTTTTAAAGGACTTTAGTACTATATGAGGTAGCACTACATCTTTGATTACAAATATTTCAGCTACAAACCTTGTATTAAGACTATTAAGACAATGTATCCTCATTAGGATCTATTACAAACTGTACTGGCTAGTTTTGAGTGTCAACTTGACACAGGCTGGAGTTATCACAGAGAAGGGAGCTTCAGTTGGGGAAGTGCCTCCATGAGATCCAGCTGTGGGGCATTTTCTCAATTAGTGATCAAGGGGATAGGGCTCCATGTGGGTAGTGCCATCCCTGGGCTGGAAGTCTTGAGTTCTATAAGAGAGCGGGCTGAGCAAGCCAGGAGAAGCAAGCCAGCAAGGAACATCTCTCCATGGCCTCTGCGTCAGCTCCTGCTTCCTGACCTGCTTGAGTTCCAGTCCTGACTTCCTCTGGTGATCAACAGCCATGTGGAAGTAAGCTGAATAAACCCTTTCCTCCCCAACTTGCTTCTTGGTCATGATGTTTGTGCAGGAATAGAAACCCTGACTAAGACACAAACCATTCATTTTTCATGCATACCTTGGCTGTTTTGTTTTTTGGTTTGTGTAGATGACACAGATCTTTGTGACAAAAGCAACTGTCAGGTGATATATGTCCCATTTTATATTGTCCTTTGGCCCAAAGCCATTTGATAGCCTCCTAATTACCAGTACTTTAAATGTGTGATCCAAACTCATTGATCTAACCTCAAGAAATATTTCTAAGGGAGAACCATTTAGTTTTTTTTCAATCAGTAGCATGATTCTGAAGTTGAAGTTATAAGATTATTCACAAGTACATTTTGTTTCAACTAAATTAAAAACTTAAAGGTGAAAAAAATTAAAAAAAAAAAAAACAAACCTTAAAGTGAATACTGGTTAAAGCACATGGTACCTATTCACAAAGACTTTATAGAATACTAAGGATATCAAGTATAAACTTAAGAAGAATCATAAATTCATTGCATTCCTATGAAACACAGCTCTTAAATAGAATTTGACTTACAAAAGCTGCAGGGGACAGGGTGGAAAGAGAAAGCGAAGGGGAGAAGCAGTAGCCAGTATTTTAGCAATCTGTTGCTTTTGTAATGTTCCTCTTGTAAATGGAAAATTCATTAAATGGGGATAATACTTGGGAGTAAAATGTATTATTAAAGTATGCAAATGCAAATGTAAAGTATTTAAATGTAAATAATAGTAGTTTACCTAATAAACAGACTTTGTCAGCCACTTAGAACTTTACATATAATCTGAGAGGCTGGATTTTAAGTGTGTAGACCCTTTAAAACAGATACATAGTACTTTAATGCATTTGGCAAAAATCATTATTATTGTTAGCTGGTATTGAGGTTTTGTTGTTGGTTGGTTGGTTTTGGTTTTTTAAGACAGAGTTTCTCTGTGTGACAGCTCTGGTTGTCCTGGAACTCTATCTGTAGATGAGGTTGGCCTTGAACTCTCAGAGATCTACCTGCCTTTGTCTCCTGAGTAGTGGGATTAAAGGTGTGAGCCAGTATACCCAGCTGGTGAGAAGTAGTTTAAGTTATTTTTCTTTTCAAGCTTTTTGCAAAGCCTATCATAACTTAAGATGAATAAGCAGACTAATTTATTATTATTTTTCTATCAGCAAGAATAAGTCCATTTTCATACATTTTGTGGAGAATGTTCAGATGCAGAGCATATCTGTGTACTCTGGTAAAAAGCATTCTCCTTGTAAGATCAAGGGCTAACAAGAGTCACTGCACATAAGGACTTCTGTTGTAGAATCTTAAGACACTGATAACACTCCAGATTGCAAAGGAGAAATAAAGATGTCATTCTATTTCTCCAGGAGGTTCTTTTAGATTTTAGAAAGCTTATGTAGTCCAATGCCAACTTGGATTTCAAGATATTACTATGCAAACAGCAGAAATAGAAAACATGCCAGTTGACAGTATCAAGATGAGACAAGGCACTTCACAGCTGTACAGAGAGCTGAAATAAGACAAGCACTTCACAAGGCTGGCTTACAGACCCTGAGAAACTTCTTAGTAACAGTGAAGGCTCTACATCATCATTCCAGCTAACTCTACTTACCAAAGAAACTCACCCAATTGAACTTGGCACAAATAAGTTTAATTATCATAAAGTGCATCAGTTGACTAAATACATATAAACAAAATCAGCCATAGTACAGCATAACATCTTCACATACATACATACATCTTCAAATACATATGGAACACCAGGAGTCAAGCTACTTCACTGGCCTTCTCCTAATTTTCCAAGATAAAGTCTCTTACTGGCCTGGAGTTTGCCAATGGGAGAAGGTTGGTTGGCCAGTGAAGTCTTTTCTTAGGAACAAACTAGGATACTTTATTTATTTTTTCTTTTTCTATATAACTACTTGCCTCAAAACTGTAATATATTTTGAAAAGAATATGCCTTGATTAGCAAAAAAGAGGTAGTGTTCTGAATGAGGCAGACCCCAGTGAATTTATGGGTAGAAAATTGAGTTGAAGATTATGCAGAAAATATCCAACTATAATATATTAATAAACCAGGACACTTATAGTAAGTATCTTGACATCAATTAATCATCATTTGAATCAAGGCTATTTTATTACTTTGCCTATCTAATTATAGCTCTTTAAAACACATCATCTTTGGTTCTAGAAAGCCATCTTCTTTTAAATAGCATTAACATTTCAAATAAGCAATTTTTATCTGGAGATGATAGACATCAACATTTCAAACTGGATTTTTATTTATCTTTCCTGTGGTGTTCACTGATTTAAACCTATATTATGTCTGAGATAGAGACATTACCCAGATTTTAACATGCAATTAATTTTCACCTAATATAAGTGGTGATTTAAGACAAGCAAGCACACATGTATACACACACAAACAGTAGTCTGGAGCAATATACAGGCAAGACACTGTAATAATTTATGTAAAGTATTTAAGAATATGGGCCCTGATAACAATTCTAACTGTTTCTTTTTCAATGTAGTAAATACAATGCTGGATAAAAGACATAGAAAGCAGCAGTGAATATAGTTCCTATTCCAATAACTTAAAAAAAAAACCTTTATGTAAACTTTATACACGTGCATTCTTGTTCTCTTCTGTTTCAGTTTACTAGGGTGGCATTTGTTCCTCTGCTGCAATCTGCTGAGATGATGAAGTGGAGGGAGTGGTCACCAGTGTGTTAGTCATCTTCAGCATTATATGCCAGCTGTGCTACTTCTATGTCTGCTCTCACACTTCCGGCTTCTCTAGAGTTGAAGTGTGGCTTATGATCAGCTCTGTAAAGAAAGGAGTACGCTAGTGAAGGGGACAGATACATGCGCTCATTTCATTGTTATCTTCTCATAGAAAGGCTACTTATACATTTAATGCAATATAATCACAAATTCAACCAGAATTCTCTGTGTACTTGTGAGTACATGTATGTGCAGACTTGTGGTGATCGGAAGTCAATGTTAGGTGTCATTCCTCAGATGCTACCCACTTAAACATGCCCTTCCTTTAGTTAGACTGCGTGTGTGTGCATGACTGAAGGGAGTCAGTTCTCTCTTTCCACTGAGTGGGACTAAGGACCTGGATGCTGGCTATCATCCAGGAGGCAAACACAGTTACTCAGTCACCTATCACTGGTCTTCTCCTAATTTTCCAAGATAAAGTCTCTTACTGGCCTTGAGTTTGCCAATGGGGGAAGGTTGGCTGGCCAGTGAAGTCTTTTCTTAGGAACAAACTAGGATGCTTTAGTTTGTCTTTGTTTGATTCTTCTTGATGAGCAGATTCATGATATAGCAACACAATGTTCATAAACAGTACTCTTAGGATTTAAATGATCAGGCTTTAGTAAACTAACCATTGTGGTATATTCAACTTGACACAAGCTAAAATCATCAGAGAGAAAAGAACTTCATTTAGGAAAATGCCTCCAAGACTGAGCTGGAGGCAAGCCTGTAAGGCATTTTCTTAATTAGTGACCACAGGGAAGTCTAGTCCACTGTGGGTGATGTCATCCATGGGCTAGTACTCCTGGGTTCTATAAAAAAGCAGGCTGAGCAAGCCAGGGGAATTAAGGCAGTAAGCTGCAATGCTCCAAGGCCTCTGCATCAGCTCCTGCCCCGAGACTCCTGCCTTGTTTGAATTCCTGTCTTGACTCTCTTCAGTGATGAACATGTAAGCCAAATAAACCCTTTCCTCCCCGAGTTGCTCTGGGTCACGAGTGTTTCACTACAGTCAACTGTATACCTAGATTCTTCATCCAAGACATCCCGAGTGACTTGAAGCACAGAGGGCTCCACCCTTAGGACCTGTCCACCTTCTGCTCTTGACACATACAGCGATGCTCCAGGCTCTAAGGACAATGTTCTAAAGGTATATTGAAACAGAAAGTTATTTCTTCTGAATAAGAATGGTGTGCCTTCATTGTCATGGAAACATGCAGCATTCTTAGCCTCCAGCTAAGTCTTCGCAGTCATGTGACTATTAACTGCTATATGAGGGAATGATAGTGAAATCATCAGCTGTAATAATTTAGACGCTCCCTCATATGCATTCAGTATATACTGACGGGAAGGCAAACGCTAGCTTTTGTAGTCAGAAGTTAGAAGTCATGTCACATTGGTAGATGAAAACACAACATTTTAAGTAGCTATACGTTTATTTTCCTGAGGTTTCTCATCCTTAAATTTTCAGACTCTACGTTCAATTTGTTTATAAAGAAGTAGGCCAAGAGCTCAGGACTTTCAGAAGTCACACTAAAATCTGAAGGACACTGAGACTAGCATGTGAAGAGTCAGACTGCCCGGACTGCAGACTCGTGTCATGACCTACCTGACTCTGGTCTCTAGTGCATCTATGTGAAGTTGCTTTTCCCCGAGCAGTTTCTTTAGGGATTCCACCTCTTTTTGCTTTTCTAGCAGTTCTCTCTGTAAATGGTAGTTAGTTTCTTCTAAAGTCTCACAGAAAGCCTTTACAAAGAACAGGAAGGCAAAGAAAAAAGAAATTATGTACCGAAGCAATCCCTCTCTCAAAAACATTACTGATGAAAATGGATGTATAATTACAGATAAAGTAAGAGAATATCATTTAAGAAAATGAAGAATAGAAATTTGAATAAATTACAACCCTTAGAAACACTATGGAGTTAGCTATTTAAACTCTGATTAATGGAATTATCAGTCAAATTAGTCTATGAAGACTGAAGTAACAAAAGCTATTAACAGCACTCAAGAAGCTCTGGAGAACAGAAAAAGAGGAACTTAGGAAACTAGAATAATCCTGACACTAGAGATAGAAAAAAACCCAATACATTCAGTAATTTGATCCAAAATAATTATCATCTAAATTCAGCAATTAAAAATGAAATTTTCTCTCATAAACAATTCTGTATCATTTGAAAATCTATGAATGTAATTTGTGCTTATGTAAATAAAACCATCAAGCACATAGAAACATATGCCCTACAACATAGGAAACTAAAAATAGGGAATAACTTCCTTAACCACAAAAGGAGATACTAACAAAACTACCAATCACTTACAGAAAACATCTAACACAGCACAGGACTTCTGTAAGGTGAACAAGAAAGATGCCCACTGTGAAGGTTTCAGTTTACTAGTGTGTTTGCCAATAAACTTATCAATAGTAGAGGAAAATGCCAGGTATGACATTAGGGAACAGAGGAAAAACTGGGGATGTTAGTATTGTAAGAATGACAATACAGCCAGTTCAAAGGGATCTACAAAGATACAGTAAGTATGTGAAATAAATACACTAAATTCAACAATTCAATTGTAAAAATTTAGACTATAAAACAATTAAATATAAATCCTGTCCTGAAAGTTTAAGGAGAAAAAGAAATCAAACTTTTATTGAAGATATTCTCAACTAATATGCAATAGGATTTTCAAGAAATTCACAAGTTGATTATAAAATTTTCATGAAAGAATAAAAAGCCAATTTTGAAAGACAAAACCCAAAAACAAAACCAAGCTCAACATGGAAGAGAACCTTTGCCATGCGACCCTTAAGCTTCTAAAGCTACTATAATTAAGTGTACAGAACTGGCAGGAGGAGATATGAACTGGAACAGAGCTAACTGGCTACACAGGCAAGGCGAATCATTTATAGTTTACTCATGGAAACTATAAATATTAAGTAATGAAGGAAAGTGAACACTTTCACAAGTGGTATTGAGAAAAGCCAAGTCAATTAATGTATTGATATGAACAGCAAGCTTTACTATTAAAAATGATTTAAAGATTACACTTGTATCCTGGAGTGTAGTAAAATAAAAATAATAGAAACTATGATGAAGTATGGTAATGGGGCAATTATAGAAGCAGCCTATGTATCCATTAATACAGAAAATACATTTGTTAACCAAGAATTAAACCTAACCTAGAGAAAGAGTAGTAACGGTATAAATGAGTGATGATGGGAAACACATTGCTGATAAGATGTGTCAACTGACAGCAAATTTTGGAAATAACTCTCCAAATGTAGTGAAGCTGAAGAGTAAAATATATAATACTCAAAGAACTCCATCATACAAGTAAGCTTTCTATAAATCTTTGGGTTTCTTCCAGGACTAGGCTTTCAGAATAATCATTAGAAAAATATGCCAACAAAATGATTTATCGATCACTGAGACCTCAAAATGGTTTGTATTCTTAGAAAACAACCGATCCAAACCCACTATGAATGTATGTAATTTTCTCCCGGGATCAGCAGTGGCTTCTAGAAAATGTCTCACAACCCAGAGGCATCCTTTACTTGCCTTTGTTTTCCTCAAACTTGGGAACAAAAAAAAAAAAAAAAAAAAATGAAGTTCCTAAGCTGAAGAATACCTCACGGTTGGAATTATGTGGGGAAAATCTAAAGATTTCGGTTTTAATTATCGTAGTATAACATTTCCTTAAACATTTCTGAATCCATAATACATTTCTTTGATTTGAGACTGGGTATGTATGAGTCAAACCCACCACCGATCCGCCTCCTGGTGCTAGGGTTACTGGTATGTGCTACTGTACCTAGCTTCTATTACGAATTTCCAATCATTATCTACTTATTGCTACTATGCCCCAACCTCATTTCTTCCACTGATTTATTTCCAGAGTTTCAACCCTGAATTTCCCCAAGCGGGCAGTCCAGGTTAATATACCCAGTCTTAATTTCCTCCTCGGTATCGGCACTTGGAGGGGTAGATATCTCTCCCTTTCATAGGATGCAGATTGAAAAGTAGGAACAAGTTTTACTGGATTAAGGTCCCTTATCTTTTGAGTAATTTCAACTTGTCACTTGTTTCAAGAAAAGAGTCAGTAGAGAATTTCTAAATAAATATTCATTTTCAAATAGTTATAAGAAACTGTATTTGTTTTATAGAAAAATTCTAGGAGCTATATTGTATATTGCTTTGTTCAATGTATAGGCTTAATACAGCTTTGATGATTTATTTAAACTAGTTATTTCAACCAATATGGGGATGAACTGATTAGCATCCCCTTGCCAAAGAATTATCTAGTCTTTCACAATAATAGTGTGGAGTTTCAGAAATCCTAACTCAAACCAACTTCCACTCTTTCCCAACTAGTCAGTCTATATTTTGAATTAAAGATATTTAAAAGATTTTTTTTTTTTTTTTTTTTTTTGTAGAAGGAAAACTGTGAGTTGTTTAAGAACTGCCCTGCAGTTATGGAGAAAACTCTATTGCAAAGGAATGGAAATCATGAGCTCTGAGTTGAAAAAGTAATAACACCAACTGTTGCATAGAATAATATAGCCACCTAAAATATAACTTTTCAAACACATTCTAGGTCAAAATAACAAAATGAGATAAAACTCAGTGCTGCAGAGACAAATACCACAGTTATTAAATGAGAAGACCAATATTAGAGTTGCTAAATGCATCTGAAGTGTCCAGCATTCAACAAAACAATAAGATATGTATATATGAAAAATATGTTATTAGAAACTATCTCTAAATGACCTCAAATCATGATATAGAGAATAGTGACTCTTGAAGCAGCTTGCATATTAGGTATACTAAAGCCAAAAAAATTAAAGGTATATTCATTTCCCAGTAATCTGAAAATCTTAATAATGAGAAAGAATGACAAATAGAAGCAAATGAAAATTCTGGAGTTAAAAAACTTCAAAGACTAAATACAAATGAGTAAGAGACACTCAACTCTGATAGGACAAAGGTAGACCTGATAGGACAAAGCTGTGAACTCCTGAACTCAAAAGGCAAACCTATTGAAACAACCTAATCTTGCAAACAAAGAGAATATATAACTGAGTAAAACTGGAAAAAACCCCAACACTTCAGAGTTATGCAACAAAGTGAAAATTACAAGGAGACCCAGGGGGAAGGGCAGAGGGGACAGCAAAGGACTTGAGATGATGGCCATGACGTTTCCACACCTGAGGCAGTATCTGCCATCAGGCCCAGGAAATGTGCCTGTGATGAACACAGGGGCCACATGTTGATGTATCCCAATCAGATTATTAAAAGTCCAAGACAGAGATCTTCCAAACAGAGTAGAAGTAGCCATCACATACACAGAAATGATAATAAAATTAAAGGCTGACTTTTCCTCTAGATTGATAGTGAAGGCAAGAAGTGACTCATTCAAGGGCTGGATGAAAAACAATCTGGGGGGAAAAAGGAACTTTTGGAATGTCACATGTTTGTGAGGACACGGAGAAACAGAAACTCTCCTAAACCACCACATGGGAAACCACTCATGTACAACAGTCCATTAGTTTAGAAAAGTCATGGATTTCTTTCAAAAGTTAAACATCAGGAGGTACTACAAAAAAGGAATTCATTTCCCAGGACATAGCTCAAGAGAAAGGAAAGCATGCATGTATCAGTGTTTAAAAGAAATTGTCCATAGTGACTTATAATAGAATAAAACTACGAGCAATGTAAGTATCATTCAGCTAGGGGCTGGGAATGCCATGTGGTGCATGCATTAAAAAAATGATAGAAGACTCAAGTGGTGATTGAAGCTATACAGTAGGACAGCCTGTAAACATGCTGGGTGAAAGAAAGCAGAAATGACAAAATATGTAAACTGTGTCATGCATATCATTACACAAAAGATTATGCATGCTGAATGTGAATTATATGTATGAACATGCCCCATGTTACTGCATGTATATATATTCATATATATATATATATATGAAACAAAGAGAAAATGAAAATTTATAGGGAAGAAAAGCAGATTATTGATTGTCTTGGGCTAGGGGTGCATACTGTAAAGTGGTTTTGGAAGTTTTTTGAGGAAATGTAACTATTCTAAAACTAGATTATGACGATACCACAGCTGTATAAATACTAAAAATTACTAAGCTGTATATTTACAATGAAATAACAAAATAACAAATGAATAAAGCTTTTGAAGGTTTTACTTCAATAAAAGTGTTTTAAAAAAGCTATAGCATTTACTCCAACACAAAGAAGTGCTACAGTTTAACTGCACAAAACTGCAAGCCTACCAATTAAATCTGTTTCATTTAAATGCCATTAAACATTTGGGGGTAAACTTGCATAAAATTCTAGCTAATCTATTATTACCAAATCTGTTTTGTGTATCTAGCCTATTGCTTCAAGAAATGGGCCATTTTAACGTGCTGATTATTGTAATTTGAGTACCATCAAACACGAGCTGAATTGCTAACAAGACAATCCTGTCTACCTCTGAAGATCAGTTCAATTTGAATATAACAGTAGGGTTCCTCACTTACACACCTTAGAAAAGGAATGTTCATCATAAAATCATAGTGCCAAATGAAGTCAATCCTGTAGCATTTTATTAATTTTTTAAGGCAGTAAAATAAGTAGAAAGGATTTAATTTTAGATTTTTATTCATTTCATGCTACATATAATTTTTATGTCTTCACTAAACTAGGTCCATGTTTTTCAATGAAACCTTTGATTCAAATATTAAAAGCTGTTTGTATAAAATCACTGTAGTTTGAACTGATAATAATTTGTTGTTTGCCAATCCATCCAGGAAACAATGTAGTAATTGTACTGTATTATTTATTTTTCTTCCATGTGACATATAATACAGCACTTACCCTGCTTTCTTCTAGGCTATCAAATGGACCTGGTGGATCATCCAGACAAAGAAATTCTCTCACTGCAAGGCTTTTCAAAGGCAAAAAAATTAGCTGGCATACGAATAAAATTACAAAAGACAGAAGAATACAAAAGACACATTTAAGCTATACAGTGTGTGAGGCAAACGATTTTGTAGATAATATAAAAAATGAACAATTTGTTTTTACATAAGTAGCGACATGCAAATACTAAACTATAAAAGGTATAAAGGTTTTACTCAAGTTATTGGATCTTACACATGTAAATAAAGACCATAAGATTCCTGTTACCTACAAATCATATCACAATCAACACAATTCAGAATAATGGCAGAGGGCAGGAGCCTGAGTAGCAAGCCTTGCTCTTGACTTTCAAAGAGGCAAGAGTACCAAGTGCTGCATAGGTGACACCTTGCTGTGAAGGAAAGCAATTCTTAATTTATATTCTCCTTCTAAGGTCTAAGACGGCTTTACTCTAAAATACCTTGAAGAATGCCCTTGCTATGTCTATTAATTCATATATACTTCCCCTAGATATTAAGAGGAAAACGTCTGACCATCTCTTAATTGTCAAGCATTTTATATATTGAAATATTCCCATGGATACACTTTGTGCCCTCAGCAGTGGGTTAAGACAGTGGACCATCAAACTTCCTCACAAGAAACATGCTCTCTTCTTCCAAACAGCAATTGCAGGCCAGGAAATAACTTGACATATATGTGCAACTTATTTGTAAAAGGCAAGAATATGTATGATTAACTGACACACTAAATTGGGGGCATGCCACTCTTTGTTGAAAAGGGAATATGGTTTTGGGGTCATATTGGGCCAGAGAGGTTTATAATGACAAAGCTGTGTAAATCATGAAAAGGTAAGCTGGATATTCAGTGAGATCTCTTTAAAAGAAAAACAGGAATATAAAAAGTTGTACTAAGAAAATAAAAGTCCAAAGACAGAACAAAGAAGCTGATGGTAAGCAGATTCTAGACTGTCACATCTTTACAGTATGGGGAAAAGAACACATGGAAGATCTTCACTGTGATGCAGCTGAATTGATCGCCTACTACTGTGCTTTTTGTCTGTCTTTGTACCTTTTAAGCTTCAGGCAACAGTAGGTGATGCTGTCTCTGTTCTGAACAGAAACCACCCCATGAGTGAATAAGCTACTTCTTTTACTAAGTGGTAATTTGTCTCCCTAAAACTTCTCCCTGTGAGTGTTCCTTCAGCTCCTTGAATCAATCAGGGTAACCCCAAATCTTTTACATGACACCACCAAGCATTGAGGGTGGGCCTCATTTCCTCTAGTGCTTCATTTTTTGGAAGCATCACCATGCACTAAGACTTGCACACTGCATCACCCCACTCTCCCACTCACAGTTGCTCTGAAAGGCAAGGTACTTCTATAGCTCACAAATGATATCAAAGTCTAGACAGAAAAATGACCTTTTCAGTCACACAGTGCAAGAGGTAGAGACGGACCCTAAATCTGTCTTCTGAGCAGAAGTCTGCGCCCCTTTCTATCTGAAAATGATTTTGCTTTATGTATTGGTTAAGTTAAAGACTTCCTTGCAGGTGCACGGCTCTCTGAACACATTCCATTTGCATTACCACTCTCAAGTTCTGGCATTGAGAATACTGCACATGGTTTAACAGCACAAAGGAGACCGGGATTACCAGTGATGTAGAAATTATAACCCCACCTACCAATTCTGCCTACAAAGTATCTACAGCTAGATAAAAGTGAGTGAGGCTTCTGAGGTAGTGGGAAGTGTGGTACAGGAAGCTTAGGCAGATTCTGACCCCCTGCCCCTGGGTATCTTTAGCTTACTTGAACCTGTACTAATCAGTTTGGTCCTCTGTGACCCATATTCAAAATCCCATCTATAGCTCCTCTACAAGAGAGGGTAGAGCTTAGCTTTCAGAGCTGGCATAAAACAATTACCTAGACTAGTATTAACTTTCTTTATGACACTCCAGCAACCTACATCCTTGTGTTTTATTCTAGAGCTGTGTCTCATGCTGGCCAGCCTCTACTTATGCCCACTGTTGTCCTGGATCAGCCTTCTCACCTCAACTTGACATTTTTTGTGTTTGGTTTTTTTTTTTTTTTTGAGACAGGGTTTCTCTGTGTAGCCCTGGCTGTCCTGGAACTCACTCTGTAGACCAGGCTGACCTCGAACTCAGAAATCCACCTGCCTCTGTCTCCCAAGTGCTAGGACTAAAGGTGTGTGCTACCACCGTCCCGCCTAATGAACTCCTTTTGAGACAGGGTTTCTCTGTATAGCCTTGGCTGTCCTGGAATTCACACTGTAGACCAGGCTGGCCTTGAACTCAGAAATCCACCTGCCTGCCTCTGCCTCCCCAGTGCTGGGATTAAAGGCATGCACCACCATTGCCTGGCTCAACTTGACTCTTATGCTTCATGGTTCAGTGTATTTCTTATTAATTAGTACCCCTCCATCCCCCACACCCCATCCTTGGCCTGCTTGTCTGGTGTAATGTCTGCAAGCTTTCCCCACAGGACTTCTCAAGGTTTAACTGGTAGACTAAAGAGTTTAAAAGGGAAACACCGGAAATAGGTGTGCAGTGATTGTGAAGACTTAAACAGTAAATGTCGCTATAGCAATAAGGATGGGATGTTAGTGGAAGACAGCTGGGTTTTGGCTGACACTGCGAGAATAACTTAACCTCACCCCGACAAATCCAATTCCATGCTGTTCCCAGCACATGACTTGTAGGCTTCACTTCTGTAGTTTGATTAGAAAATTCTCTTCCATCTGACAAATCCATCCTAACTGTCTCAAAGATGGACCAAGCATCATCATTTCTTTAGAGAGCAGCTCAAAATCATCCCATGGTATATTCTGACATTTCCTCCACTAACAGGTGTGGTTTTTTCCATTATCACTTTGGGGGACATCTTCTCACTTAGATTTCATGCAAGACTAGCACCTAACTCACCTTTGTGTAGCTGTACTTTAGCACAATAAGCTCTATGTAACTATTTGTTGAACAGGTAAAATTTCTAATAAACTCTGTTATCATGGAAATAGTCCATTTAATTTGTTTTTGCTTTGTGTTTTATAAATAGACTTGAACACAATACTTTAATACTTTTAATCTAGCCCTTCTTGATTTCCTTTCATCTTCTCTCCCCTTTGCTTGTCACAGCTGGAGTAATTCTAACAGTACTAAGAGCTGCCAGCTGTCAAATGACAATAGCTGTGCTATAAGGCACACAGGCTATCAGAACATTAAGTGTGCATAGTGTGTCAGAAAGAAAAGCTACAGTAGCTTAATAAATGAGCAATTATCTGGATATACAAAGATACACTAAAGTTTATCTTCAATTATTTTCGATGGTTTTGGTATTTTGATGTGCTGGGGTACTTTGTCAGTGTGTATATGTGCAATGCACACACAGTGCTCTCAGGGAGAAGAGAGCATCAGATGCCCTGGAACTGGAGGTATACATGGTTGTCAGCTGCCATCTGGGTAGTGGAATTTGGTCCCTTGGAAGCAGTCAGTGCTATTAACCACTAGGACAACCTTTCAGCACAAATGTGAGCGCGCGCGCACACACACACACACACACACACACACACACACACACACACACACAAAAGAGGGTGCCCTTAACCACTGAGCCAACTCTCCAGCTTTAGGAATTCTGAATGTCTCTAACAAACTAAACTTCTTTTTTTATCTTTCTTATTTACTTTTCTTTTGAGACAGGCTCTGTCTACATTGCCCTGGCTGTCCTGGAACTCACTATATAGATCAGTCTGGGCTTGCACTCACAGAGATCTACTTGCCTTTTCCTTAAGAACTGGGATTAAAGGCATGCTCCAATACGCCTAGTTTAAGTCTACCCTTTATTTGCTTTTCTGGGTTCAAAGCTACAGCCCTGTGCATGTAAGATACATGTCCTCTACTCATCTATTTTATTTTTTGACATGGCCTTTCTAGATAGCCCAGGCTTAACTCAAACATACAAAATGTCCAGTCTTTGCTTTCCGAATGCCAGTATTCCAGGCTCCTGTACTGCACACCTGGCTGCAATTCCTATCTTTTAATGACTGAAATCTCTTACTGGTAATTTTAAAAATAGTTAAATTTTGCTAGTTAAAAATCAAATTATAAAAAAGGTTATATAAAGTGGCCCCTAGAATGTAATTTAGCACATTTTCAGTATAAAGACTTACTATGGGGCAAGAAAACAGAGAAAGCATGTGTGGATTTCTTATAGTGTTTTTTATGATATAAGATAAACTCCAAAGGCCTTTTATGGTTTATGTATACTATTTTTTGTTAGTGGTTTTCCTGAAATGTAAATTTATATTTATATTTCTCAAAAAATATGTATCTCTTTATAGTCTCATTTGCTCAAACTCCTCTTTTCTCATGGAGTGCCAAAAGGCCAGCCATTTATTCATTCAAGAGACTGAGAGCCAGGCAGTGGTGGCTTTAATCCCAGCACTTGGGAGGCAGAGGCAGGCGGATTTCTGAGTTCGAGGCCAGCCTGGTCTACAGCGTGAGTTCCAGGACAGCCAGGGCTACACAGAGAAACCCAGTCTCGAAAAACAAAACAAAACAAAACAAAACTCAAAAAACAAACAAACAAAAACCACTAAGTAAGAGAGTTGACTGAGTCAGCACTCCATGAAGCTCGAGACACTGCCCAATGTATGAAATAACTACATAACTAGATCTTAAAATCTGGTGAAAGAAACAATACCAAGTAATAAGAACATAATGTGCAGAGCAAAATGTGATGAAAGAGAGTCAAGGATCAACCAGCCATTCTGAACTGGGCTTCCCGGGAGAGTTCCCAGGAAGCCACGGTGATGACTTAAGTGTCAGCTTCCCAATTCTTAAGACTGGAGGGGAGGCAGAATCATCCTACCTAGAAGCACAGAGGTCCATTACATGCTGCAGGTGTCTAAAAGCACTAGGAGCCAACTTTCAAACCAGCAAAGGCCTCCTACAAATGCCGTTAAGAAAGCAGAGACCTGGCTTTCGTAATGGAGAGGCAAGGTGCTAGTCCAAAAGACCAGTGACATAATGAAGTGACGTCTATGCTGGAAGAGTTACAATGGAGTAGCAGTTTGAAATGCTGCCTTTCTAGAAAACAATCTACTTGAAGACCAAGAAGCATGTTAGTGTTAGACAAAGAGGCGATGGGTATGGCAGACGCACACAGAATGGGTGAGTGGAGGAATAACAAATAAACTGCTGGAAAGATAGGCAGGGAGGCTGGGACCAGAAAGACCTCATCAAACTGTACTGCAACAAGACCAGAGGCTGTAGTGAGCTACAGGAATATAATTGAAGGAGGAGAGGAAGATAAAAGGAAGGACTCCGGCAATTAAGGTAAGACCTGTTTGCAGTAGGATGAAGATGGCAGTGATGGAGGAAAAGTAGACAAGTCTGGATGGGTCCTAAGGGAAGAGATAAAGAATGTGTGGAAGACAGCTTGCAGGTCTGCCTAGACAGTGATACTGGAAAGGGGGACAAATACCTGAAGCCTACTCTTCAAGCCGAGGCAGTAGACACTGAAGAGCAAGATGCTCACAGAGGATGCAGGTCTCTCTCATGGAAGGCTGAAGGTGATATGCATGAAGATGGAATGAAAGAAAGGGAGAGACGGGGTTTTTTGGTTATTTTTCATCATTATTTGAAAAGCTGCACACAGCCACGTTGCGGATTTGGTTAATTGCTTGCATTATGTTATTTGGGAATTGCAAGAGAATCCCACGTGTAAGGTGCGAGAGTCCCTGCCTGAGCTGGTTCTGATTGGTGAGTAAAGTTGCTGGCAGCCAATGGCTAGGCAGGGAGAAGGTGGCAGGACTTTAGGATTCATGGGCAAGGGGACAAAAGAAGCAGCAGAACTACCTCGCTGGGGAAGCAGGAAGAGCAGGCCTGACAAGTGCAGGGCAGAGAATAGGCATCAGGTGTTTGTTCCCTTTTCTAGCATCATGTAAAAGTCAGGGGTCACAGCCCATGAAGGCCGCAGGCTGGGCAGGCCAGGATGGAGTACAGGATTTAGTAAGTAATAATACAAGAATATTGAAGGGAAGAGTGTGTTAGCCACATGGAGGTCTCGGAGTGGCTTAAGGCATTATTAAATATGTGGTGCACTCTCCCTCTCTCCGTGTGTGTGTGTGTGTGTGTGTGTGTGTGTGTGCCTGTCTTTCATCTGAGAATCCAGAACACTGGCATAGGTAGCAAAGAAGCCACTGCTGCGACAGGAGATTAGAGCAGATTATTTAACTACTGCAACACAACTGCACACAGGTACTATATGTTCCTGCTCAGTATAAATGTTCTTGGTAGCTTTTCAAAACAGTTCTAATTTTTCTAAGAACATAAATCCTTCATGCAATATATTTCATGGAGAGATTTTCTTATATTCAGAGTCAAAAAGTAAAATTCTTGATCCTTTTCATACTATTCAATGTTTCCAGAAATTTTATTTTACTACATGAATTAATCTAAATTCCTAATTTTTATATTACTTGGAAGAGATATAAAAATTAGCCTCAAGCTGGGCAGTGGTGGCACACGCCTTTAATCCCAGCATTTGGGAGGCAGAGGCAGGCATATTTCTGAGTTCAAGGCCAGCCTGGTCTACAGAGTGAGTTCCAGGACAGCCAGGGCTACACAGAGAAACCCTGTGTTGAAAAACAAAAAACAAAAAACAAAAAACAAACAAACAAAAATTAGCCTCAAATTTATTTTTACGTTTACTAAGAATTGACTATTACGTGAGTCGTTTTGTTTAAATGACTACTTACATGCTTGATACTAAAATCAAGTTTACAGCTAGAGAAGCTGAGGACATTGTGCACTGATATTTCTCTCTTTACATTTAAAGTTTTAATAAAAGTGAAATGCTAAGTAAAATCCTCAACTGAAAGAAAGCAAGAAAATTCCATGTATTTGAGAGAAGTAATTACATCCCCACCCTCCAATATATGCTGATAGGAAGTTGGTCCCAAACTTATTCTTCAGTTTAAACTTGTTTTTGAAATGATTTTATAATTTCTTACTTCAATTTGTTACATACCAGTTAGCAATATCCTTGTGAGCGACTAAGTTTTGGAGAAATGCTTGTAACCCTAGTTGTCTATCGTCTAGAAAGTCCGAGTTGTAATTATCTTTAAACCAGCGTTTTGGAGGAAGTGCTAATCGAAAACCTGGAAACATCTCTTTTAACTACGAGAGAGGGAGAGAGAGAGAGAGAGAGAGAGAGAGAGAGAGAGAGAGAGAGAGAGAGAGAGAGAGAGAGGAGACAATGTTTAACTCAGTTACATGAATGGAATACTGTTCTATACCATGAACTACCTGAAATTATTCACCAAACAAACTTATGATGATTGAAGCAGCTAAGCCACTTCCTGTTGCCCGGGTACCTCCCACACCTCCCAGAGCTGTGTGCAGGCATCCCAGCTGCTCCACACCACACCTGCATGTGGTCTTTCCACCTTCTCATGTCGGATGTCCTGGCTGATAACAGTGGGATTCATGGCAGCTGTCATTTGCATTTCTGATTTCATAAGTACTGTTAAAGACTGCCTAACTGGCTTTTTTGTATCTTCTCTGGTTTATTATGTATTCAACTTCAGACTAGTTTAAATAGTTAGTCTGAAACTTTAAAGATGGAGCAACTGCATACAAGAATGGATCCACGCCCTAAGAATGATCTCTAGCTAATAGACATCAATCAAACAAGTGCCTTGCCCTACAACATTCAGAAACCAAACTCTGATCAAAACTTGAATGAGCTTGGAAGCTGATTCTTCCCCAGAGACACCAGATAAGAGTCCAGCCTGGCTAAAAGCCTGACTGAGCTCATCCGGTCCTGAAGAGCACCCACACCCCATCCCAACCACTATTAACAAGTTTTAACAGTGTAGGTAGCAATAGAGCTAATGTTAACACTACAGACCTTTGTCTGTTTCCTTCTGTTGTAAGTGATGCTATGTAGATCTCCCCAAACCTTTGAGGTTATTTAATCATGTATGAAGTAGGTCAGAACAATTTTCCATAAAGATGCAGCTAACTGTGCAAATGACACTAATAACTGCTATAGTAAAATGAACTCTACAATATTCCTTTGAACCCACAGACTTGATAACTTATAGGCAGCTCCATGAAGTGAAGATTCAGGGAACAGACACATAACTGGCAACTGAATGCAGCTCAAGGTCTGACTACTTACTTTGTCATTAAGCCTGGAGAAGTCAGTGTATCTTCTGAAAACTACCCAGGTTTCTTCTGGGCTTTTCTTTACTAGGATTTTATATACCTAGAAAGAGAGAAAGGAAGAGAAACAGAAAAAGGATATTGAGAGAGGGGAGAGGGAGAAAGGAGGGGGGCAGAGAAAAGAAGACATCAAACATTTGTAGAAAACTTTATTTGATATAACAAGCAATCTTTATGCAAGATATATAGAACCAAATATATGGATATGAAGACAGCACAATAATTTTTTAAAGTATGATCAAGACAAAATGCCACAGCACATGTGTGGAGGTCAGAGGGCAACATTCGGGAACTGTTCTCGGCTTCCACCACGTGGGCCCTGGGAATGAACTACGGTCACGAGGCTTGGCAGCAAGCAGTTTTACTCACTGAGCCAACTCACCAGCTCGCATCTGCATTGTAGCAGCACCAACTTGGAGGTTAAGCTTCAACATACAAGTCTAGACAGACATAAGCAGTCATAACCTAGAATACTGTTAGTGAGTACACTTTCTTTCAAACAATGGGTAGGTGAGTGTAAAGAAATAGAAATCAAGTTATAATTGCAAAATGTCTCTTCCTATCCCAGCGGTGTAACTGCATCCTATGTACTAGACTGATTTCTCAAAAATCATGCCAACGGTTTTCCTTGGAGGGCCCCTCCTCCAAGCATCCATTAACGGCATGAAGCAGCACAAATAGAATAAACACACAGAAGAACTATAGTTCAAGAAAATCCAAAAGCAAACTCTCTGATTTAATGTGACTTTAGCGAGGTTAATGATAAACACACACAGGCCAATGTGCATAAGCATACAATATTAGAGTATTTAAACAAAGTTGGGAATGGTGGCCCATACCTAAGCCCAACACTTAGGAGGCAGAGGCAGACAGATCTGTGTGAGTTCAAGGCTAGCCTGGTCTACCCAGTGAGTCCTAGGAACAGCTAGGACTACATACAGAAACCCTGTCTTGAAAAACCAAAAAAGGAACAAAATAAAACCAAACCCCAAAATATTAAAGCTGTATACACTTGAAAAAATTAGTTAAAAAAATGAAAAACAAATGTAGACCTCTTCTATGAATATCAAACGGCTATACCAGACAGAAATCTGACCACAAGGCCTCTGCATGGACAATTTCAAAACATTATGAGGCAGATATTTGAGGAGAGTACTGTGAAGATGATGTTCTCTCCAGCTGGTTTACAGATGTAACAAATCTCAGTGCACAGGGCGAGGACAGCACAGGCTATCCTGAGAAACAACAGTGTGCTCAAAGTACTGGGTATCAATATCTACTAACTGCTTCACTAATTAGGACTGTGGAGCTGGGAAAGGCAGAAAAGTGGAGCACAGAGATTCACCTTTATGATATGTTATAGGACACATTGGAAATGAAAGCTTTTAGTTATGTAAGTGCCTGATTAAGTGATTTCACAGAATAATACAAATGACTGGGTCTTTCATCACAACATGGACTTAAGAATCACTCCTGGATGGCTTGCAGATAGAAATGTTAAAAGTTTATCAGAAAAACATGGGCAACATCTTTACAGCATTATAGGATGTACAGATAGTAGACAAGTGCTAGTTGGAGCCGGGTCTAGAACACAGAAAACTGCAAAGCGGGGATGTACAGGAGAATGTGCAAGAGATTATCCAAAGAGCAAAAAAGGTCAAGTGTTTAATGTAACTAGTCATTAACAAAACTCAGATTTTATATAAACTAGAAAACATAAAATAAAAAGGAAAAAGGCAACACACTAGGGAGGTGTGGAATGAGTGGAAATCCCATAGTGCAATGGTACACCCTGCAGAGCATGGCTCACCAGTACTGTCCAACGCTGAGCTGTGGAACTAACAACTTTCTTCCTAAGCAGACTGTGAATGGAAATGCGTGCGTGTAGTTCCCAAGTGATGTTCACAGCAGCAGTGTCAGAAAGAACCTCAAAAACCAAGTACTGCCAGCAAGGAAAAGGAGCTACCTAGCTGGGTGGTGGTGGCACACCCCTTTAATCCCAGCACTTGGGAGGTGGAGGCAGGCGGATTTCTGAGTTCGAGGCCAGCCTGGTCTACAGAGTGAGTTCCAGGACAGCCAGGGCTACACAGAGAAATCCTGTCTCGACCCCTGCCCCCTCCAAAAGAAAGAAAAAAGAAAAAGGAGCTACCTAAATTTATGCATAATGCCAAAACAACTGGATCCCAAAGATTAGACTATCTGGTCAAGAACCTGAAGGATAGGCCCGCCTCAATCAGCACACGTAAGCTCACCAGTACACCAATCTTTTCTTGTTCCTGGTGTGCAGCAGAAGCCAATACTTACAGTAAATTTGGCCCGCTCTTCCATAACCTCATAACCTAGAATTGTAGGTGTTGAAGGTCTGTCTTCCCAATTCACTGCATCAGGATACTGTTCTTCAGTGTCTCTTGGTCTAGTAGAATATTCAATGGATGAATCTGTACCTGTAAATTTAGTCCTAATGAGAGGACTGCCACAGACTGATGAGGCACTGTCCATCTGATCCTGGACACTCGTCTGCTTAAAACTGCCCACATTTGAGTCTTCTAACTGGCCTTTGGAAGAGTTTGAGCTTGTTGACACGCTGCCAAAAGAAGAACTCCTTTGATTTCTGTTGTTTGTAAAGCTAGATGCAGAGTTTCCTATTGGCATCGGAACTGGGACGTAAGGGGTTGCCATCTTCTTTGGCCTTGGCAACTAACTTGTACACTTCTGAGTCCAAACACTTAAAGAACAACCAACATGCAGTTCATTGCTTTCTTCTTAGGAATTCACTATCTAAAAATAAGAAGGACATATGGAAGGATTAGTCTTCAACCTAGAATTCAATCCAACAGAAAACAAAGTGCTTTTCTTCATTTGTGACACTCAATTACTTATGAAGACATATGTCTAACACCATCCTTTAGTCGGATTTCTCTCTGTGGACTCTTTTTTACATGGAGAAGAGAACAAACTTATTTTACATCTCTTTTCGTGACCCTCATGATAGACATCATCTTTTTTCTTCTTCTTCTTTTGGTCTACTTTCCTTTATCTTTTGCAAAATTCACTTTAAATGGACTTAATCCCAACATACATAGAAACATATTCCCTGTCCACACCTACTCAAAAAAAAAAAAAAAAAAAAAAAAAAAAGGAAGAAGAAGAGAAATTTTGTCATCCTGGTAGTACTATATGTAACACAGGAACAGAAGGAAAAAGTCATTCATTTTACTTTTTTATACAATTACTAAAACTCCCAGGGATTTACACAGGCTAATCACAGTCAGTCAGAAGTACAGATTATTACTAAGTAATGCTCTTTTATATTGATTGAGACTTGCAAATGCTATGCACGTATTCTAAACGTCTTTCCTTTAAAAAATGTTAATTTTTAGACAGGTCTCACTATCTTACCTAGTTGTTGCCTGTGAACTTGCTAAATAGCCCAGGTAGGCTTGAACTTTTGATCTTGCTACAGCCTCCAGAGGTGCTGGGATACACACCTGCACTCCCAAGCCAGCAACAACTATCTTGAAAGTAACATTCTTTAAAACTTAGAATCAAATATATTTCAAATGCAAACTTGGTAAAGTTAATGAAGAAAAAAAAAAAAAAAAAAGGGAGGTATCAGGTTTACAGCCAATCAATTTTTTTGCTTTAGATTCTAGATTATTAATTTTCAATAAGGTCCAAAAGATGGTTGTATTTTATGTCAGAATAATTTTGTAGGATAAAGAAGTAATGATTTACCATTACGTCGTTCAGTAATAAACTCAGAAATTTCAAGTACCGACCAGGAGAAATGACAGGTGTATTTATACATACACAGCAACAGGGGATCTACCAGCCCAACTTTATTTACTGTACTGTCTCTTGGGGACCTGGAAGTTTAAACAGGGTGTTTAACCTCAACGCGGTCAGTGCAACCTTCCTTACTGTCGAACATTCAAGAAACCTGAGCTACAGACTCACCCCTTGGGTGAATCCCGACCTGCCCACAAGAATAGCCGAGCAGGACTGTAGTTCCAGTGCTGGCCTCCGACATCTGCCACCTGAGGCCCCGGGCTGCCAAGGGCGGCCTGTGTGCGCCCCGGGACTCCCACCCACGGGAGCGCCGAGCCTGCGGAGGGCGTGTCGCGTTCTTCAGGGGCGCCTGACCCACGTCCCCAAGAGGATGCTCCCGCGCTACCCGTGCGAAGGGTGACAGCCCGGTGACGGAACGCAGGCCCAGAGGGGGCCCGGCAGGGCGATGTGGTCGGCTCCGGCCGCGACCTCCGGTCCTCTCCCGGGCGAGCGGAGCGCCGATCCGGCGCGGCCAGGGGTGCGGCGGGGTCCGGGCTCCCGCCCTCCGCGACCCCGCAGCCTCCCGCGCGCCCGCCCGCCCGCCCGCCGTCCAGGCGGCAGGTGTCCCCACCACCCTCCTCGAGTCCTACCTAGGCGCGCTCCGCGACCCCGCACCGTCAGGGGAAGGTAGGCGGCTCCGCTTCGTCGGCGGCGGGCCGCGTCCGGCCCCGGGGCGCTCGGACTCCTCGCGTGACCCTGCGCCCGAGAGCAGCCGCTCGGTGCCCAGGCACAGCCGCCCAAGCCAGGTTCCCCGGGAACCGGAGGGAAAGGGATGGCCTCCAGTGGGAGGGGGGCGGAGGGATGCCGCTCCCGGAAGTGACGTCACACCTCGGCGCCGCCCCCGGAGGCGCTCCCTGGAATTGTTGATCCCTGTCTCTGCGGGTGGCCCGAACAAATCTAATATTCCGTCAAGGGGAATCGACAGCTTTGTATTTTTTTTCCTCACAGATTTATATTACTAAAAGTTGAGTTTCTGAGAAAGGGGGGCTGCACTAGCTAGTTTGCCAAGTAGGTGACGAGAAGACTTCAATTCCCAGAAGGCACTTTGGGTAGCCTAAGTTCAGGCCCGAGCTTTGCATCATGGGACTTGTAGTTTTCACTGGTTTGGGGCGCTGGAATGTGAGTCATTTTCCATAATTAGCATTTCTTTGATGGATTGAAAACTGATTTGAAGATTAGGCAGATAGAACACCATTTTCTTGCATATTCGTCCCTGTAATTTAGGACTACGGTAAAGATTCCTGAATTTCTTAGTATTTTATCCCAAGTGAAAATAGTACTAGGCTGCTTAGATTTGCTCATTTGAAAAACTATGTTTCTGCAACACTATTATTCAATGGTTATATATCAAAGTTTACAGAACCATTTATCAGTACAATTGGGTTGTCTTATTTAAAGATTATTCCATGATTTCTAGGGCTTTGGAGCAATACCTACAAGGGGAAAATTGAGGGTGGTGATTCCAAAATGATAATATAATTTCTGACATAGGTGTAGCTTTTATTGGAGAAGTAAGTATGAGTGAAACAGAATTCTTTGAAAACATAAAGGTAGTTTTCAGGATGAAATTGGCAATTTTATCCTTTAATAATATCATTGAATAAAGGGAAGAAAAAGTAAGGCAAAGAAAAATGAACCTGGGAATATTTTCCTTAGTACGGATAGGCTACAGGGGCTAAGGAAAGAAAAATGTGTAAGAAATAGGAGTGTACAGGTACCCTGATTTGAAGAAAGATGAAGAGCTTGTAAAGGTTGTTGGAATTGTTCAAGGATATTTTTTTTTTTACAGATTATTGAATAGAGCATGACAGGATATACATATATACATATACACACATATACACATATACATATGTATATATTGCATATTTTCTGGTACTGATAAATGGTTAGATTTTACTTTCAGGAAATAGCTAAACATTTTTAGTAATCAAGGAAGCGCATTCTGTGTGTTGTCAGGTAAGAGCTCCTACATTATCACAATCTATATGTACTGGCCAATTCCTACTCGCAGAACTTTTAGTTTACACTCTGTACAGTGATCCACAATAGAACTGAACTGTTTGTACAACTTACAGATAAGACTATTTTTCTGAGTTTTGTATACACACACACACACACACACACACACACACACACGTATACGTTGTATGTGTATTTATGTATATACAATAAGGGGGCATTTGAGCTCACCTGGGGTATCGTTAAATAAGTTGTATTGCTTTTAACAGCTTGAGGTGGTAGCGGGGTGAAGGAGAAGATGTAAAAACTACAGGAGAAAGGACGTATTTGAAATGGGAAAATTATTCCCCCCTCCTAAGGAATTGGCTTCTCTGGTGGCTAGGTTTGCATCCCTGTTTATATACATTTTCATTAAACGTTTTTTTTTCAAGTAGCATATTTGATCCAACTTGTGTCCAACAGGCGCTCTTTCCAGAGAATTAAAATGGAGATGTGGCTGAGCAAAGGCATGAGTCTGTTGTCACAGAAACTAATGTCCTAGGCGTGTCTGTGGTGAGAAGTCCAGAAAGCCCCCTGCTAATTTCTCTAAGATTGATCCGTTCTTTCTTCCCTCTTGACTTCCCTCAGGTCTATGAAATAACCTAATGAGTTTTTTCATTACATCAGCTTTTTGCTGAAATATGGTCAAAGACTGTGTTTTAGTGTAAAATCCAAAGTGCAGGTAACGTAGGCAAACTGAAGAGGAGCAGCAAACACCGACAACAGTCTTACAGTTATTCAAACTGGGATGAGGAGATGGCTCTCTGGATAAAGCACTTGCTGGGCAAGAGTGAGGACCAGAGTTCAGTCCCCCAGTCCCCACAAAGAACAGCCAGGAGTGGGTGTGTGAGCGCGCACACACCTGCGCGTGCACACATAGATGCTTAATCCCAGTGCTTGGGAGGTGGACCCAGGATCTCTCAAGCAAACTGGCTCCTAGACCAGCTGAGCTAGTTCCAGGTTCAGTGACAGACCTTGCCTCAGAAAGGAAAGAGCAATTAAGGATGACACTGGACCAGTCTGCATACAAGCATGCAAGCATCTTCATGTACTACATACGTATGAGCACTCATGCAAGCATATCCACCACACATAAACATAGACAGATAATAAAGTGTGAGAGTTCATAAGAGACCATTATTAGTTTATCACTTCGATAACTCTGTATAGAAATATGATATTTATAGCATACGAAAAACAATTCCTCAGTACTATATCATTAAAAACGAACATGAAATAACCCCATGTGTTAGTCAGGGTTTTCTAGGGTCACAGAACTTATGGTAGTCTCTATGTAGTAAAGGAATGTGTTGATGACTTACAGTCTGTAGTCCAACTCTCAACAATGGTCAGCAGCAGCTGTGAATGGAAGTCCAAGGATCCAGCAGTTGCTCAGTCCCGCAAGGCAAGCAGATGAAGAAGAGAGAAAGCCTTCCTTCTTCCAATGTCCTTATATAGGTCTCCAGCAGAAGGTGTGGCCCAGATTAAATGTGTGTGCCACCACACCTTTAATCCCAGATGACTTTGAACTCAGAGATCTTCCTGTCTTAATCTTCTGGTATTCATAGCCACGATGCCGCAAGATCTCTGTGCCAAGATACATGTCAGAAACTTGTTCTCTAGCCTCCAGATTAGGGCCACAGGTGAGCCTTCCGATTCTGGATTGTAGTTCACTCCAGATATAGTCAAGTTGATAACCAGGAATAGCCACTACACCCCATTAAATTAAAAAATAATTAATTCTGTGATTCGCATTTGTTCTTCATAGGGGGTGTTCCTATAATCTTGCTATTTAGCATCTGTGCTCAAGTGTTGTGTTTTCTCCCTGTCATGACCTTGTGCGTCTAGAAGAAGACCCACAGGCGATCTAGTTCAGGAGCACTGGGAGGTCAGCAAAACAGCATCCTGGCAACCTGATGCTTGAATCCCTAGCCACTGATGCGCGACCTCTCCAGCTTCCTACATTCTGAACAAGAGTCATTTGAGACATGTGCAAGGCGCAGAGATGACTACTGCCGTTGATTATTTGTCCTGCGGTGTGGAAATCCCACAGGGAAAAGCTCTTCCTGCAAGGCAGATTCAGAGAGTCTGAATATGAATGTGATCCGTGAGGAGAGGCCTCGGTTTTGCTGAGAGGAATCCCGACTACTTTCTTGAGCTCTGAGAGCCAAGTCGGACTTCCTCCTTCTCCCTGGTGCAGCTACACTCCTTCCTTTTCTAGCTGTCTTTGATGTTCTTTCTGCTCCAGTTTCATCTAGCACCTGATACTTGGGGAATTTCCATGGATTTTATGTGAGGAAGTCTGCACGGGCCTCTAGGGGTGAGCAGGGATTGTTAAAGGAGGGGGGCTGGCCTCTCTGCACATAGTAAAAAAGCTTGGGAGAGGACACAGCACAGTGCGGGGGTATGGGGGGTTGGGGGATCAGCCTGATGAAATTGAAAGGTGTTTTGGGGGTGAAACTAGACATAGAGACAAGCTTCTGATTGTCTTTTAGGCTACATTGATTGTGACCTTATCAGTAATGCCTTCCTGCTCACTCTATGGAATCAAGGAAGCCACCCTCTATTAGCCTTTAGTTCTTGGCTTGTGAATGGAAATGGACCTTATAACATCCGAGCTTACACAGACTTCCTCAGGGACTGGGTTATGCATTAGGTATCAATCTGTCCACAGCTCCTAATACCAAATAAGGTATCCTATAATTGCAGTTTTTTTTTTTAATAGCTGGCCTTTTATACATACTTACATTTCCAAGATCATTTTAGTTTCTAATTCTAACTTGCAAAACAAAATACTTTTCAGGGACCTGTAAGCTCCTTCATGAAGTCTATATTACCCACACAGCAATCAGTTGGCCAAATCAATCCATGGGCTACTCCTGGGGACCTGCCACAGAAACATGTGCCTAAAAGTCCAACTGTAGCAATCGTTTACTGCTCTGAGCTCTCATGGTTTTTTCTCTTTATAGGATTTGACAGTGCTTTTGCCTGCGATTTTTCTGTCTCCCTACATGGATGGCCACATTCCTTTGGACCACCCCTGGGTGGGATGTCAACTCCTGTCTTATCAGATGAGATTATCTCTGCATCTGCTGCTCTGGACGGAATGGAAACACCTAGAGGCCAAGAAAGGTGGGATTTTCTTCTCCTTTGCTCAACGGAACCTCTGGCTAAGTTTGGTAGGGCCAAGTTGAGCAAATAAATGAATGAAAATGAGTGAATTAAATTTTAATGTTTTATTTTTTTTCTTTCTGGTTAGCAATTCCAACGCCCACACCTTTTCAGTGGAATTTTGTTTTGCCATAAGAACAAAAGCAGAGCGACTGTGCTTGGGGAGAGGGAGTGCCAGTCATTCCTGAGAGCCATCTGTAAGCCACTGGATGGGCCAGGAGACTTGCAAGTTCCACTTCAGATCTGACACTTGGAACTTACCTTACTTGGGGCCAGAACTGTATTTCAAAATGATCACCGTAGCGTAGTTAGTAGCACTAAGGTCCGTGAGAAGCCGTGGGAGAGCAAAAATAAACGGAAAGCCAGGAAGCCCAATTGAAGCAACCCGGTGAATCAGACTGCATAGCACGTTTGGGGCTTTGTCTTACGTTGGTTTAAGTAGCCTAACCTCTAAGTTCCTCTGAATGTTGGCATTTTTAGCATCTTAGTTTGTTAGACCATCCTGCCTGGTGGGAGGGGGGCGGCGGGCGGCATGGCTGTCAGCACTGAGACTGTTGCTCATCCCGTAGAGGGGTCTGATGCCTTTGCAGGGAGGCTCTCTTTAGATTTGCTTTTCCGTGTACAACGTGGGACAGTACTCACCCTCCACACAACTCCTCCGAGAGCTGAAATGATTATGCTTTCAGAGGGCTTAGGACTGACAGAAGGAACAACAGCTCCTCCCGCCATTGCTAGAGTCTCGAGGCAGTTCTCCTTAGAATGGGTCAACAGTAGCTGTAATAATGTACTTTTAGATAGTGTTTGAAAGAACAGATATTGGAAACCTCTACAGAGAACCGCTGTATTAGCTTCATGTACGTGAATGAGTATTTTGTGTTTTCTCTGTTGACTTCTAGTTGACTCTCTCTCCTCTCCTTCTGCTTTATTGAGATATCGTTGACAAACTATATAAATTTAAAGTGTGTAATGCGATGATTTGATATGTATGTGTTAGGAGTTGATTTCCTTAATAAAGCTAGTGAACACATTACATTAATTTCCTTAATTATCATGATAATTTCTTAGACAGCATTGTTACTAGAGGTGGTACTTTACAGACCCGTGCGTGAGTGAGGGTGCGTGTGTGCGTGCGTGTGTGTGTGTGTGTGTGTGTGTGTGTGTGTGGTGTGTGTGTGTGTGTGTGTGTGTGTGTGCACGAGAGAGAGAGAGAGAGAGAGAGAGAGAGAGAGAGAGAGAGAGTCTCTCTGTGTGTTTGGGTGAGCCTATTAATCTGCTGGTGCTCACCCCCGGTTCTGTGTCCACTCTGCATTCTCAGACTCCCATTATACCATGCTTTTCCATCTCTTCAGGAGTTGGGGTTAGAGACCGACTTTCCTACACTACACTGGACAGACACCGGACTGACTTTCCTACACTACACTGGACAGACACCGGACTGAGGTTGAAATCTGAAGGTTGAAAATTAACTCAACTTAGTTACAGGAGTTATATAATCTTCGTACTAAAAAAAATGGATTTTGCTTCTCTTTCCTTTTTCATGAACCATTAGTCAGTTCTAACATGATTTATGCATCCCAGCTATGGTCCCTACAGTGCCCTGCCATTCGGTGCCTGCTCTGTCTGTCTCAGCTATTCGCTTTTATCTTGACTTAGTCTCTGGCATTTGTTGAATGGTACTTCTTTCTTTTTCCTTGTTGAAAGACTAAATGAACCAGGAAAATTGGAAGACGGAGAAGTGGTTGACCAGTGACAGTACTTTTACAGTAGAGCTTAGAGGTTTAGGTAGAGAACTGGCTCAGGCAGGGGTCGGGCAAAGGTGATTATGTGCACATTGCTTAAAATGTGTTACAACGTGGCTGCACTTCAAAGGAAGGAAGGCTTGAGGACTTCATATTTGGGGCGTGTGTGTGTGTGTGTGTGTGTGTGTGTGTGTGTGTGTCAGAGAGAGAGACAGAGACAGAGACAGAGAGACAGAGAGAGACAGAGAGAGAGACAGAGAGAGACAGAGACACAGAGAGAGACAGAGAGAGAGACAGAGAGAGTCAGAGAGAGGAAGACAGAGAGAGACAGAGACAGAGAGAGACAGAGACAGAGACAGAGAGACAGAAAGAGAGACAGAGAGAGACAGAGAGAGACAGAGTCAGAGAGAGAGAGACAGAGACAGAGAGAGACAGAGAGAGATAGAGAGAGACAGAGACTGAGAGAGGGACACAGAGAGAGACAGAGACAGAGAGAAAGAGTCAGAGAGAGAGAGACAGAGACAGAGTCAGAGAGAGAGAGAGAGAGGAGGTCTCCCACGCTGGCCTCAAACTTCATACCCTCCTGCTTTAATCTCCCAAGGGCCAGGTTGTAGGCATTTGTCACAGTGTCTGAATTTTCATCTGAGCATATAAAACGATCCCGGATCTTCGAGGAACCACATCTTCATATATTTGCTGAGTGCTTGCCATACGCAGCACTCATCGCTCTAAGCCTAGAGGAATTCACTAACAAGCTATGCAAGGCCCTGTGCTCTTGGAAATCATATTCTGGCGGATACCTACCTGTTCAGGGATAGTCAATAGGTAATATGAAATAATTTTTAAGAATGTAGCTAGACTTATATTCCTTGAAGACAATAAGACACAGTAATATAGCAATTATGGCGGAGGGAGTGAAAGAGTTCTTTGTTGGAATTCCAACTCAAGCTTTTCTGACAAAAAAAAAAAAAAAAAAAAAAAAAAGTCCTGAACTGCTGAGATTTTAAGTCTATAAGAAAACAAATGCAAAAATCTAAAGGTCAGGCCTCCAGGAAAACAGTCACGTGTGTCCTAGGAGAAGAAAGGAAGCTAATTAGCAAAGCCTCTATTTTCCTTCTGGGTTCCATTTCCATTTCTGAAGATGACAGGTGTGTCCCTGGTCACATTGTTTTTTTTTTTTTTTTTTTTCTTTTTTTAACATTAATACCTGCAGCTACTAAATCCTCTTGCTTGTTAAGGAATCCTCATTGCAAGTGATAGTTTCCCTTTCTGGAGTATTTTCAGCATCCCTGGGGGTGCATTCAATGCTCCCAGGGACCTGTTCTGGTTATTGCTCCCTGCCATTGTTGTTGGATGGGCTGCTGTCTCTGTGTCTGCTGCTGGCTGAGTTGCGCCTGCCTTGACAGTTCCACAGTAGTCTTTGCCCTAACTGAAATTAGAAATGCAGTTGTCTCTTGACTTCAACCCTGACGAGGGTGCAAGCCGGAGCCCTGCCAACTGTGTGTGCTGCCCGACCCCCACGGATGAGGGAGATCCATGGAGCAGTGTGGGCGGTGGATAATTACGCAGAAGCTTCATTCATTTTCTTCAGCCTGAGTCCTGAAGCACGGCAGAGTAGTGAGTCAATCGTTTCAGTTTTGATTTCGGGGGGGGGGGGGGAGGGGGGGAGCTGCAGGGCACGTGGGTGGCTCATGTGAAAAAGTCTTGTGACAACCTCTATGTGGGCCTTACTGGGTGCCACTCTCTGAATCACTTTGTGTCTAGGACATTGCTGCCCTATGACTCACAAGAAGTCTGAGCCCACGGACCAAACATCCCAGAGACCATACACAATGCCCTTAAGCAAGCACTTTGGGTTAGATGAGCCATCAGGGATGCCTGTTTCCTAAGAACCTGATATACAGGGACTAATGCCTTTGAGGTTTCTCTTAAAGGTTGCTACTGGCTGTGTTGTCCCAAGCTTTCTAGAATTTATGTGAGCTAGTTTGTATCTTTACAAAAAATATCATTTTTTTCTTACATTAGACAGAACTTGCCTCCTAGTAATATGAAGAAACAAGTCAAGAGAAAGACCAAGAGAAGAGCCCAATCAATGCCCAAGGGCACATAGATAAGGACACACAGATTTTAATTGTTGTCTAGAGCAGTTTTGAAATGGAGCCAGAACCAGGGTGACAGAGGGAAGCAGGGCAAGTATATCTAGGGACACCAAGTCACTAGTCACCAGGGAGCGTCAAGTCTACTCGGTTGCCGGAAGTTGAAATTGCCTGAGGTAAAGCATTTCCTAGGGGTGTGCAAGTGTAATGCGGGCTTTTCCGTTGTTATTTGCTTTACAACAATTAATGCAATACATAACACCTGACCTTTTGCAGAACATCAAATGTAGCAAGGATCTTATTTTCAGTCATCCAACAAATATTTATTGAACACCAACGCTTTAATGACTTTATCATTACAACAAACTTAATAAAAGTATTATCCATGCAGGTGCATGGGCACACTTGTTTATAGACCTATGCAGACAGAAATCCCCACAGATTGGTATAGTGGTGTATATATAGATTGGTATAACCCCAACTATAGACATGGGTATAGGCATGGATCCAGGCATGAGGATATGGAACTAGGGCCAGGAAGATGCCTCGGTGGCCAAAAGTACTTGCTGACAACCCTGGCAACTTGGATTCCATCCTGGGACCAACAGGGTAGGTGAGATCTTCCAAACACATGCTGTGGTACTTATAACACACACACACACACACACACACACACACAC
>JADRCD010231539.1:0-38706 GCA_019843815.1 Montemys delectorum | reverse complement strand
TGTTTAGTGCATTTGGTGTTTTTATTATTATGTGACTGGAAGAATTTCTTTTCTGGTCCAATCTATTTGGAGTTCTGTAGGCTTCTTGTATGTTCATGGGCATCTCTTTCTTTAGGTTAGGGAAGTTTTCTTCTATAATTTTGTTGAAGATATTTACTGGCCCATTACATTGGGAGTCTTCACTCTCTTCTATACCTATTATCCTTAGGTTTGGTCTTCTCATTGCATCCTGGTTATCCTTGATGTTCTGGGTTAGGAGTTTTTTGCTTTTTGCCTTTTCTTTGACTGTTGTGTCAATGTTTTCTATGATATCTTCTACCCCTGAGATTCTGTCTTCTATCTCTTGTATTCTGTTGGTGATGCTTGCATCTATGACTCCTGATTTCTTTTCTAGGTTTTCTATCTCCAGGGTTGTCTCTCTTTCTGATTTCTTTATTGTTTCTACTTCCATATTTAGATTCTGGATGGTTTTGTTCATTTCCTTCATCTGTTTGATTGTGTTTTCCTGTAGTTCTTTAAGATATTTTTGTGTTTCCTCTTTGTAGTGGCTATTCCTGGTTGTCAACTTGACTATATCTGAAATGAACTAAAATCTAGAATTAGAAAGCTCACCTGTGGCCCTAATCTGGAGGCTGAGAGATACAAGTTTAGTTCAAGCAAGATCACCTGGGATTAAAGGTGTGGCACACACCTTTAATCTGGGCCACACCTTTTGCTGGAGACCTATATAAGGACATTGGAAGAAGGAAGGCTCTCTCTGCTTCATCTGCTTGCCTTGTGGGACTGACTGAGAAACTGCTGGATCCTTGGACTTCCATTCATAGCTGCTGCCGACCATTGTTGGGAGTTGATTGTTGGGAGTTGGACTACAGACTGTAAGTCATCAATAAATTCCTTACTACATAGAGACTACCATAAGTTCTGCGACTCTAGAGAACCCTGACTAATACACTCTTTAAGGGCTTTTGGCTGTTTACTTGTGTTCTCCTGTATTTCTTTGAGGGTGCTATTTATGTCTTTCTTAAAGTCCTGTATCATCATCATGAGAATTGATTTTACATCTGAATCTTGCTTTTCCAGTGTGATGGTGTGTCCAGGAATTGCTATGGTGGGAAAATTGGGTTCTGATGACTCCAAGTAACCTTGGTTTTTGTTACTTATATTCTTACACTTGCCCCCCAACCCCACACCATCTGGTTATCTCTAGTTCTACCTGCTCTTGCTAAATCTGACTGGAGCCTGTCCTTCTTGTGATCCTGGTTGTGTCAGAACTCCTCAGAGTCAAGCTGTCTCTGTGATCCTGTGATCCTGGGCTTTAGAGAGCCTGCGAGTGGAGCTTCCTCTGAGCGTTTTGGGACTGACTTTGGAGTTTGTGCCCAAGGTCTGCTCAGGGCACCGGCTGGCCCAGACAGACCCCGAGCCACTGGGCTGGAGGAGTTCCTGTGTACCTGGGTCCTGCTGGTCCCAGTTACCCACAGTGTTGTATCCTCTTCATCTCTGATCCTGGGCATGTTAGAGCTCCTGGGAGTAAAGCTTCCTCTAGGTGTTGTGAGACTGGCTGCAGACCTTGGGTCCAAGGTTTGCTCAGGGCACCGACTGTCCCAGACAGCTCAACCCAGCATTTGTATTTTCACGTATTTCTCATATGTCATGGCAACATTCTATGATGGAGATACAGGAACAGACTTTAAATAAGCCTTAAGTTCTGCCTTACCAATCCACGTGCAAGGATCTAGAGATGTAGTAATGAATGAGATCCAATTTCTATCCTCAAAAAGTTCATAGTAGAGTAGAGAAGATAAACAGAGGCAAAGACAAATTTCACTGCGGTAAAAACTATGGCAATGGTATGTAGGGAGTTCCAGCAAACACAGGAAGAATCGCACAACCCAATCTGGAAGGGAGAAGGCAGAAGTCCAGAAAGGCTTCCAAAGGAGATCTCCGTAGTGTCTGGAAAAAGTCAGGGGGACAGAAAAGCACAACCATGATCAGCATCGGTATAGTGAACAGCAAAGGTGAAGGATAAAAGTTCAGGATTTGAGGGCAGGAAAGCTAGCTTGGCAGGTAAGAGTGTTTTCTGTACCTGCATGCATGGGTACCCAAGTCTGGATCTCAGCACCTGCATAAAAGCCAGGTATGGTCCTGTGATAGGGACAGAGACAGGAAGATCGCTGAAGCTTGCTATATGCCATCCTAGCCCAAAATCATGAGCTCCTGGTTCAGTGAGAGACTCTGCCTTAAAAGAACACATCCGAGAGTGATAGAGGAGATCACCTAAAACCTTTTAGCCTCTGCATGCATGCATGCGCGCGTACACACACACACATACACACACACACACACACACACACACCTACACACATACCACTATATATACACACCCCTACACACACACATCCCTATACACACACACATACATACTTCACAGACATACACATAAGAAAAGGTCAACATTCACACACATATGGATACACATGTACCAATGCTATCCCAAAAATTAAAGTACAATACCTGTGTTGAAAATCTGTTATTGTTTCTTATAATCAGTGGTTTTCTTATAGAAGTTAATATTCAGACATATTTATAAATAATTACAGATAGAAAAAGAAGTTTATCAAATGAAAATAGAAACCTGTTCCCACGCTATTATCAAGCCTTCTCCATTCCTCAGAAATAATCACAGCCAGGCAGACTTCCCAAATTTTCCTTTATGTGTGGGATAATATTTTAATATATCAATCACTGCAATTTTGTCTTTACTTTTTGACAACAACAACAACAAAGATCTTGTTCTGTTATATCTCTTACAGTCATGCTCCTGCCTTATACAGGCACCATTAGAGCAGGGTCATGAAGCACCAAGCCAGGGACACTGGCAACTCACAGCCAAGACTTTGCTTTTCAAAGACCTGGGCTTTGGGAGAAGGAAAAGGATGGTCAGTTACCAAATTGTGGTGTTGTGCATCAAAATCAAAGCCTTGAAATATTTGGAGCTAAAAGCCTAAATAGTTTGGAAATATAACAAATGAAAAACTCAATTTCTATGGCTCAGGGACGAGGCAAGAGGTGAAGGGAGGGTAAGGTGGCACAGACAATGACAAGGGTGTCTGTGTGACTTAGGATAAGGCACCAGACTGGAAGCAAGCACAGAGAGAAGGTAGGAAACTGTCACCTTCCTTCTCTGAGGCAACAACAGGTTGCCAAAGATCAAATCAATAGGTGATTCAGCGGCCATTGGTGCCATTTTCTTGATTGTTTTTTGTTTTGTTTTGTTTTGTTTTGTTAGTTTTGTTCTTCCAGACAGAGTTTCACTGTGTATCCCTGGCTAACCTGAAATCAGCTGCCATTGGAACAAGCAGAACCAAGAAACACCTGATGAGTTACTCAGTTGCTCTGCTGAGGGCTTCCTATGAATGTAGTGCAGTGAGAGACGTCTGTTATCTAAGAGACAAGACAGATCTCCAAGATGGAGATCAGAGCCAGGGCAGACAAAACAAAAAACAAAAACAAAACAAAAACAAAACAAAAAACGAAACCGGTGGTACAACAAAACATGCTCTAGCATTTACCCTAAGCACTCACTGCATCTGGTACATCTGGTAGACCACAGCCAGTTCATAGTTATCCACAGTGTAGTGGTGTCTAACACTGTTGACTCATGCTGCATCAACTGTTCACAATGAAATTGCTTCATCTGAACTATGTGCTGATTGGAGACAGCGTATCTATTCCTCCACGTGTTCCTAAGTGATGGGGAGTTAGGCACCTTTGTCTGTCTCTCAGGAGTCAATGTTGGTGAGCATGTTATATAGGAGCTTTCACGTGGGTATCAGGGATAAAAAGCATCAGAAGACATTATGTGGTGCCTCTCCATTTGGTGGCAGTTATCCCTGTTCTTCGTGGTGTGTGGCATCGCTTCAGGACAGGCACCGCAGGCAGCAGAATTATTTCACATCAGTGTCAACAGAAATGGATTTATCGTTATAGCCAAGCTTACAGAATTTCTAAAAAGCCAGGAACATGTTTGATGGCCACACAGAAACAATGCCATCAGGGAAACATGTCACCACACAGAAGCCTCTCTAAGGCCAAGAAACCTCTCATTGTCCCTTGACCATTGAGCACCAGGCAAGAACATCACTGTGACAATGGCCCCAGAGAGTGATAAACAGCATCCCAAATCCCTGTTACCGCCTTGGATGGCAGCATCCAAAGTCCATGCTACCTTCCAGGTTTCTGGGAAAACTTACTTTAAATATCTCACCTCAAAATATGCTACAAAAGGGTTTGGAATGAGCTTACCCAACTGGTGGATTCTGCTCCAAGCAAACATCCTTTCATTCAAACTCTAACCATTCAATAAAGTACTGTCCTCATCTGAGTAGTAAAAAGTGAACTATAAACAACCTTATTTTTTCTGAATCGGCCTTTGTGTAATTTGTCCTAGGATTAATGCAGGGTTGAGTCTATGAGTGCAAATTGAGTGGAATTGAATGGTCCCAGCTGTGAGAAATAGGACATGTAGAAGTGGAAGCTAGTAAAGATCTTAACACGACCAAACCAAGGGAGCCAGTCACTTAGACGTAACACTACCAAACTGTGTGCCAGTCATCTGTTAATGCAAGTATACAATGGTAGATGTCGGTGGTAATCCCCCCCCCCCCCATGACTGATCTCACTGCTTCTGAGTTCACCACAACACTTACATCCTAGGACCAGTCTGATTCCATTCTGTTCCTCACCCTTCTTATATGATTATCTGTTCCCAACAAATAGGATGGCACTGATCTAGCAATGGGACCCTCACCCAAACCAAGCAACTGAGAAACTTCCCTGGGAGTCTGGATGTGACTTAGTGCTGGAACTCATTAGAGAGAAACCTGAAGGGCTACTGGTAGCTGTGATGGTTTGCATGTACGAAGCCTAACCTAAGTTCATATGTGTTGGGACTTGATCTCAGAGAGTGGTGCTGCTAGATGGTGGGACCTTTAAGAGATGGGGCCTCACTGGAAGAAGTGAGTCATGGGGTGGGCCTTGACGTTTTATATCTCAGCCCCACTTCCTGACTGTAGACAGAATGAGACCCGCTGCCTCACACTCCTGGTTTGGCTGCCATGATGGATGGTATTCCTTATAACCTTCTCCCTTGCGTTGCTTTTGTCAGGTCCCAACAGTAAGAACCCTAACCACAGACGAACAAAACAGCTCTGTTATTTACTGCATAGAAAGAACCAGTTACCAGCAAATAAAAATAAAGTCAATCGATGAAAGAGGCCAGGGTTGTAGACAAGCTCTGTAGTAGTTTAGTTTCTAAACCCATTGCTCCTGAGACTCAGCCATGTCACTGCCTTGTTGCGATTCACCCTGTATGATCCGGTTTAAGTTTCCACTAATAGAAAGAGGAACCTTCATGTTAACCCCCACCTCTCATGTAAAATATACTTGTGATTAAAGTACAAGATGTGACACGAACTGTTATCCAACTTTCCTTTCAGAGATAGTGCAAAGAGGGCGGACGAGACGACTCACTGGGGTTATTAAAGTGCTGGCCACACGGCCCGATGACCTGAATTCAAGCCCATGTTAGAAAAGCTGGACATGCTAGTGTGTGTCTAATTACAGCATTCCTATGGAGATATGAGACACGGGCAGGAAATCACCCAGAAGCTCATAGTCCAGCTAGCCTGGAGTGTATAGCACAGCAGAAACAACAGACAGTCTGCCTTCACCAGATGGAAAGAGAAAACGGAGCCCAAAAGTTGTCCTCTGCTGTCTACTTGTGTCCCCTGGCATGTAAGTGCCCACACTCAGACATACATCAGACACAGTACATAAGGGATAATAAATAAGCAAAATAAATAAAAAAAATTAAAGAAGAAACCATGCAATTTTTTTAAAAGCAGATGTCTTTTTTCTAAGCAAATTCAAGTTGGCTTGCTTTGACTTACAGTAACTAATATATTTTGAGTTTACATATGTGGATATGATATATAGAAATTTTCTAACCTGGGAATGGGACCATGTAAAAAACAGGCATGGCAGTAAGAAAAAAAAATTTCACAGAAGAACTATTAAGAACATAAATTATACTGAATATAATCTCGACCGCCACTGTCCTCATTTGCTCTGCGATTACAGGAAGCACTCTAGTGAACCATCTCATTGTAAGATGGGGAACTAATGTTAGGAACCGTAGCTCCAAGCAGAGCAATGAAGATATTGCCCTATAATTATCAAAACAAACTTTGAATCATATGCCTGAACATCTTCCCCAGACTCATAAAGCCCTCAAAATCCACACTCCTGATATAATTAAAAATTTTGGTAACAACTAGTGATATGTGAATGGTTTGAACCAAAGAAAACTTTAAAACACTACAAGCAAGAAAAGTATTGTTTGATAACAAAAGGATTTGAAAACTAAGCTTTACTTTTATCAGTGCAGATAAAGGTCGATGTCTTAAGAGCTAGTTATTTACTGATGGTCGAAGCTGGAACTCGAGCCAGAAGGAAACGGATGGAGCTCCAGGAGTAGTCGCCATTGACAGGCACAGCCCTCCTGCAACCGGCTTCCCTTTAAATCAGGCTTGTGGTCTGGCTTCTGCAGTAATGTGTGCTGTGGACTCACGCAGTTTGCCAGATGGCGGTGGGAAGCCCATTAGTTATGCATCACACACCCTGACGTCCTGATCAAAACTGAAAGAAATTATACTCAGACTGAGGAGAGATGCTCAGGAGAAAAGCAGTGATTAGAATCCTCTGTATTTTGACAGAAATTTGCCCATAATCATTGTCTGTAAATAAAGCCCACTCTTAGGACATACGGACCCAAGTCTGAGGAAGGAACCTGAGGAATTCTTCCTGTGGTTTGGGCCATAGCACATGCACTTTCCCATGGTGCTCATTAAAGAACACCAGGCCACTACTCTTTCAAGGTCATCTAGAAAAGTCCAAGGAGCCAAGTATAAGGTGACACATTCAACTGTCTGCCTTTCAGGGGAGACCCAGCCATTCTTCCATAGGTTCTAGTGGGTATTAGGAATTCAGTCACAGGAGAAGTTTGTTAGACCCTTTTCTCAGGAGCCAGCTTGAGGAAAAGAAGTGGGAAACCCATTCTAAGCACAATGCTAATGAGAAAGTTACCAGATAGCACTTTAAAAAGGGCCCAGGGGTTCAAATTACATAAAATATCATGAACTGATAAGAAGCTTATAGTCTTTCCAACAAATTATAAAACCACTCATTGCTCAACATTACAAAGTTATGTAGTGATTGTACGAGACCAGTTTGCTGCTAGATAGAAAACTCATAAATACGGGCTTGTTGAAATATGCCCCTGGAAAATTAACTTTCTCTTCTTGAAAGAATGACAACCTATAAGGATGTGTGTGGAAGTCAAGCCTTCAGCCCTTCTTTGGATTGTCTTTTGACCAGGAGCAAATGAGGAAAGCCTGTGCCATAATAAATATCTATCAAGTGCTTGGGAATTAAGAGGATATAAAGTTCACAGCCAGGCTCAGTTACATAGTAAGTTCAAGGCTAACCTGGGCTACATGTGGCCAAGACTCAACAAATAAAAGAAAATTGGGTGTGGTAACCTGCCTATAATGTCAGTATTTGGGAGGTGGAGGCAGGAAGACAGGTATGCGTACAGATTAAAGTTCAAAGTTAGCCTGACCTACTTGAGACCTTATCTCAAAAAACACAGATAAAATAACAGCCAAAACCAGCTCTGGGGGAAAGTTCCAGAAGACTACAAACAGACAACTTTGGTCAAAGGAGTAAGGAACAGGATGTGATGATCTAAGGTGAGTGTTGACTTCAAGGTGTGAAGACGATACGTCCTACCCTTGCCAAGTCCACTCTTGTGCTCAGTGGATCCCTGGAACAGTGTCTCACAACAGTCTCTGTGTCAGCACCATCCAGAATGTTTCCTGAGGACATCAGGGCTGAGTGCTTCTCCCCAGACCTGTGAGTTGGAATTTCTGTATCAAGAAGGGATAGATGGGGATAACAGACTTCCCACGTGAGCTGGCCTCATGGCAGCCCTTTACATCCACCAAGACTATGCTAGAACAGAGAATCCAGTATCTAAAACAAAACAGAAGCATTAGTTTTTAATAAGCATAGCTTGAATGAGTTTCCTCATACACAAAGTATTTTTTCATAGATTCATTCATTCATTCACTCACTCACTCACTCTCACTCACTCAACAGATACTGTGTCCCTGCTTTGAAATACTGGGAACTTAGCCAAAAAGAGTAAACCCCAGCTCTTACAAAGCTATCACCAATCTTACATTAGCTACACAACCAGGCCCCTGGCTCTTTTTTTTTTTTTTTTTTTTAAAGAATTTTATTCTTTAATTGAACCAGATGTGCTTCCAGTAATTC
The DNA here is from genome assembly GCA_019843815.1 of Montemys delectorum. Taxonomy (NCBI): domain Eukaryota; kingdom Metazoa; phylum Chordata; class Mammalia; order Rodentia; family Muridae; genus Montemys; species Montemys delectorum. Next base: position 30,312 of record JADRCD010231539.1, on the reverse strand, counting down.
CATGCATTCCTTTGTACCCCGCCCCCTTTCTCCCAGCCTGTGTTCATTGAAGAAAGCCTATCTGTTCTCAAACACAGACTCTAGCCATTGTTGATCTGAAGCACGTTAGCCTGTGTGTTTCTGATGTTGGTTCTCCACAGGGAGCACTTGGAACACGTCTGCCAAACACGTGCTGGCCACCTTCCCTTCTGTTTTCTCTTCGGTGTGGCATGAAGAAAGTCTGTCTTTGAGCAGGAAGTTGGCATTCCTGGGGGAGATGTGATTGGGCTGGGCAATGTCATATCATCACTCTCAACTGACAAGTATTTATGGAGACCGTTCTGAGAGAAGAAAACAGTGTCCTTTCTCAGGTGGACCAAAAACCGCCTCGTGAAGGATGTCTCCCTCCAGCAACCTGAGAAAGAAGGATTTTCAAAGGTGACAGAAAAATTAACTCCTGCTGTAGTCCAAAGCTGAGGTCATGGCTACCTCTGAGTGACTTTCCAGGTTGGCTCCTTCTTCTTCTCCTTCTTCCCCTCCTTCCCCTCTCCTTCTTACTCTCTCTTCCTTTCTTCCTCCACCCCCTCCTCTCCCTTCTTGCCCTCCTCTCTCCTCTCTCCTTTCCCTCCTCCTAGATCTTAAAACCGGACTGGTGGGAACCTACACAAATAGCTTTTATATGTTTCTTGTGGCTGCCTCATGAATTTGGAAACAACGAGACAAAGACAACTCTAGATAAAATCGATTAGAAGGAAGACGGCTCCTCTAAGTATCCTGTTCACTTCCTTCCTCCTCAGGCTCCCTCATTCTCATTGTCTGTCAACACACAATCCCCTTCTTTCTGCTCCTGGCATTCTGTGTGCCCATCTACCTAATAGGGTATGAGAATGCCAAACCTGAGCCCACCTGCCCACCTCCAACAGGACACAGTTACTCCCCAGTGGGTGTTCTTGTTCACTGCTCCTGAAGCTGGCTGGACAGAAACGTAGGATGAGCTTTCCAGGTGAAGACTACCATTCAATAAGAAGTCTAACGGTCTCTCCTACTGGCTTGGGTCACAATCTCAATAGACACAAGCTCAAATATCATAATTCTGAGTGCTGAAAGCCTGCAGGTCCAAATGCTGAGCATTCCCCCTCCCTGTAGTGTGTGTGTGTGTGTGTGTGTGTGTGTGTGTGTGTGTGTGTGTGTTGGGGTGGTGTGGAAAGATAAATTCTGGAGAGGGATTAGTGCACGTCCTGCTGTGAGAACACAAAGGTGTTTCTTTGCAACAGCCGATGAATAGCCAGAATTTTAAATAGGCAGCTTATACTTAAAAACAGTTTTAGAGTACAACCTTTCCCCAACTACAGGCAAATTGAGCCCTTTGAAGATCTTAAACATGAAAGATATAAGGCATCTCTGTTGCCAGTTATTCATGTGTGTATCACTCCTATGCCTTCACACAAGGGTTTGTATAAAACAAAGGAAACAACTACAGCAAACCCCTCGGTGGCCTTCTGAACCAAAGACGCATGAGAATGCAGAAGTTCCTTGGAGGATACAAACATGTGCTGAATACTGCACTGTCCTTCGTGATTTTTAGTGTTGGAGAGGTTGGGGTTCTATTTATCTCTCATGGCTTGAATGTGAAATGTTCCCTACAGTCTCAGGTGTTGGAACTCAGGCTCCAGGGTGGCACTGTCTTGGATGGTTGTGGAACCTTTAGGAAGTGGAGGCTTGCTGGAGGAGTGAGTCACTGGAGACCACTCTTGAGGTTTGAATTTATTTATCTTTTATTTATTTATTTATTTATCATTCATTCATTCATTCATTCATTCATTTATTGTGCTGTCTTAGTTACTGCCCTATTGCTGTGAAGAGACACCATGACCAAGGCAGCTTTTGTGAGAGAAAGTATGTTAAGTGGAGACTTTCTTACAGTTTTAGAGGCTTAGTTCATGATCATCATGGTGGGAAGCAGACTAGAGATTAGCTGTGAGCATTATACCCTGATTCACTGGCAGCAGGCAGAGAGAGAGAGAGAAAGAGAGACAGAGAGAGAGAGAGAGAGAGAGAGAGAGAGAGAGAGAGAGACCTCAAAGTCTATTCCCAATGACAGGGCCACTCCTACTTCAATAAAGTCACACCTCCTAATCCTTCCCAAACAGTTCTACTAACTAGGGTGCAAACACTCAAACATATAAGCCTAAGAGGGCCATTCTCACTCAAGCTTCTCTGTGTGTGTGCACATGTGTGCATGCGTGTGTGCGTGCGTGTGTGTGTGTGTGTGTGTGTGTGTGTGTGAACACACATGTAGAGGTCAGAGAACAAGCCTAGGCAATTGGTGCTTTCTTTTCACCATGTGGAGCCCAGGGATTGAACTCAGTTTGGCAGGCCTGGCAGCTTTTACCACAGAGCCATCTTACCCAGCCTATCCACTCTCTAGTGCCTGACTGTAGACCCGATGTGTCTAGATGTCTTATGCACCTTATGGCGTGATTTCTCCACCATGAGAGATGATATCTCTTCTCAAACTGTGAGCCACAATAAACTCTTCCTCTCGCGTTGCTTCTCATCCGGCATTAGGTCACAGTAAAATAGAAATGTAACTAATGTACCACTTGTGTAAGACAAAGTATTACACCTTCACAAGGTAAAATCGTGCCTGCACCAGGTGAAATGCTGGACTAACAAACTGTCCTTCCTGATTTTTTTTTTTAAATCCACTAGGTACATTTTATGCCTTCGATAAATAAAAAAAATTCTAGAATTTGACTGCTTACGACTGAGAAAAGTGAGATATTTTATAAACATTAACTTGGTGATTATGTGGGCTTTGAAAAATGAAATGGATTTCAGTTGTGTCCCCAAACTGGAATGGCAGATTTGGACGCTGATATAATCAAGTTTTCTCAAGGATTTTTTTTTTTTTAATGAGGCTGCTATATAGTCCAGACTGGCCTCGAATTCACATTCCTCTGCCTCAACCTTATGGTGAAATTACTTGTTTTACCATGCCCATCCATAATAAGTGACATTCTAAGTCTTACCAAAAAAGTGTCTCCCCACCCGTCCCCCTGCTTATTCCAACGCATGCAGAGAAATTTCAGGAGAACGGATTGGCCACTTTTATTTGGCAATGAGGCTGAAAACTAGAGCGTAGAAATGCGTCATGAGCATCGGCATTGGCATTCCTTCTAACTGAAGAAATACCAGGAGCCTCTAAGCAATTAAATCTGAGTTTGCCTTAGGAAGCCAGCAAGGTTACTGATGGGTTCAAAAATCAATGTGGGGCAGAATAAGAAGACACCTAGACCACTATCGTTTCTAGCAAATCTGTGACCTGTGTATGTGTAAGGTGGGATGAATCTCTAAATCTCAAAGAATGTAGAAGTGAGGCCCAGAAAATGGGTGTGTTAGGAAGGGATGCTTGTAGCATTTCTACTGAATCATGGGAATGTCTAAAGGGCAGTGCAATGGAGAGCCATTCCTTAAAGAAAGACAAGGGTTCATCTTCAAATGAGGCTCCTAAAGTGACAGCCAGCTCTGATGGAGAACTTCCATGTAATTGATCTGGCATTCATTGTTTATTTGCTTGGTGGTGGTAGGGGGAGGAGGATTCTCTGTCTTTTAAAAACAGGGTCTCATGTAACCTAATTTGGCCTCAAATATGTAGTCCTAGATAACTTTTAACTTTTTGAACTCCTACCTCTACTTTCTGAGTACTGGGATCGTTGTATCTAACACAATGGCTGGTGTATTCAGTACTGGTGAGTGAACCTAAGGCTTCAGGCAATGTAGTTCCAGCCTTATAATGGCTTGTTTGTTTGTTTGTTTGTTTGTTTGTTTAATTTCAAGACAGGGTTTCTCTGTGTAGCTCTGGCTGTCCTGGAACTTGCTCTGTAGACCAGGCTGGTCTCGAACACAGAGATCTGCCTGCCTCTGCCTCCTGATCACTGAAATTAATGGCGTGTGCCACCTCCGCCTGGCTCCTATAATACCTATTTTTAAAAGCTCAATTTTCCTTTTAGCTTTTATTTTCCCCTCCTCTTCATGCCACTATTTCCAGTTACCAGCATCAGCTTTTAAAAGTTGCTATTCTATGTGTGTCGTCATAGCAGCATCGCCTGTAAATGGAAGTGTAAATTGTATAAAAACTTCTACAGAGTTCTAATCCATTCTATGCATTTTTCATGAATTAGAGTCTATGAAAGAACACCATATAACCTTGACTTTGTATATGAGCACAGTGTGTGGATATGAAAATATATGAACTTTCCCAATGATTACAGAACTGTCTTTCTGTGCATCTGCAAGTGTGAAAAGTACAGTTTCTTGATAAGTTCCTTGTTGGGCCACTGTGTGTGGTAGGCTTTGATCTGTCTGGTATAACGACTAACTTCTAACCTTAGAAACATGATTTTGCTTTTCTGATATGGGTTCTCATGTACTTCAGTTTAGGTCTGAACTTACTGTAATACAGCTGAAGATAACCTCGAACTCCTTATCTTCCTGATCTCACTCCCTAAATACTGGGATTACAGGCACATGTCACCCATTGGGATGATATCTTCTTAGAGAGTGTCATGGTTTGAATATGCTTGGCCCAGAGAGTGTCACTATTTGGAGGTGTGGCCTTGTTGGAGTAGGTGTGTTACTGTGGGCTTGGATTTAAGACCCTTTCCCTAGCTGCCTGGAAGTCAGTATTCTGCTAGCAGCCTTCAGATGAAGATGTAGAATTCTTAACTCCACCTGCATCATGCCTGCCTGGATGCTGCCATGTTCCCACCTTGATGATAATGGACTGAAGCGCTGAACCTATAAGCTAGCCCCAGTAAAATGTTGTCCTTATAAGACTTGCCTTGGTCATGTTGTGTGTTCATAGCAGTAAAACCCTAACTAAGACAGATAGCTTGCTCTTTTATCTGTTTCCTTATGAATAAATAGTTCAAATGCTTGTATCTATTATATACACAAGGCTGTCGTTAGTATACTTGAGTTACATGATTGCAAAGATTTGTTATTGACTCATTTGTTATATAAAGGATTCTATGAAGTGTCCTGTAATATTCTTATATTTCTTAAGTAATTTTCACTTTTTAAATGTTATTTTAAGCAATTTCTAAAATTATAATTTTCAAAATTATATTCTTGGGATTTTGCAATCTGAAGATTTTTTAGACTCAAATATGTGCTCAGATTAAAAATATAAAGTTAGAAAAATTGCTTATAGATATATGCTGTATCGTACAGTCACCTCTATATGCCTGTCTAATTTTGAATTTTACAAACCAAAGCCAAATGAAACTTAAAACTTCACTCACTGGTCATGTTATCTGTTGATTATGTCCTAAGCCACACAGCTAGGGGAGGTTAGCATATCAGATGCCATGAAATTTCCAACGTATTCACTATTGTGGGATGCTCTATTTGACAATTACTCCATGAATGGTAATTAAAAGAACTATAAATAAGGACCAGATTGTTTGGGAAGGACTTCAAAAATAAAACATAGAAATACAATACATTTACAGATATATTTGGATATACCCCTAAGTATATATCCAAAAAGAGCTGAAAGCAGGAACCTGAATGGACAGCTACATATCCATCTTGCAGCATTATTCCCAAAAGCCAAGAGCCCATAAGGAGCTAAGTAGATAAACAAAGGCTGTATATGTGCTTAATAGAATATTCTTCTGACATAAAAAAGTAATGAAATTTTGGAATATATCACAACCCAGGCAGGCCTTTAGGAACCATCAGGGCAAGTGAAAGTAGCCAGACACAGAAGGCAAAGTGCTTAAGATTCCACTGACGAGAGGCACCTGGTAGTGTCCAAGTGCTAGAAAATAGAATACTCGTTATAAGACTGTGAGGAAAAGGGGGATGAGGAGGGGTGCAGTTTGGATGTAAATGTCCCTCATGGGCTCATTTTTCAGAAGACAATGAAACCTCAAGAGGTGTGGTGGATGACACAGACTTGGAGGCTTAGCTGTGAGACCCACTTCTGGCTCCATCTCCGTTTTCTGGTCCATGGGAGATGTGAGAAGGCAGCCTCACACCGCTGCTGCCACTGCCTAAAACAACCCCACCTTCATGTTTTCCCAGCCATGTTGGACTGTGCCCTCAAGCCATGTGCCCAAATACACCCTGCTTCCCCTAAGTTGCTCCTTCTCAGGTATTTGGTCATAGCAATGAGAGGAGCAAGTCGCACAGGAAGTCATTGTTTGGTGGACAAAGTGTCTGCTAGGAGATGATGAAAAAGGCTTGGGTACAGAGTTGTATGGCTGCGCATTGTGAATGCATGTAATTGAATACTTAGAAATGGCTGAAATGGTAAATATTGTATTGTGTGCATTTAACCACGAGAAGAAGAGGTGGTCGAGAAGAGAACATACAGAATAAGAGTAGCGCTTAAAGAGAATACAGAAGAGATCTGAAGCCACCAATGGGATCCAGAAGGTCAGAGATATAGACCGGAAATCAAGAGAAAGCACCACTGTCAAGAAAAAGTAATTCTTTACTCACAGGCCCTCGGGATTGGCTACTGTCAGTGTGCCCCATCTAAACCCCACAAGAGGCACAACCGGCCCACCAAATATGAAAGGTGTGTGTTCTGCCTCCTTCCCATGCAAATCACATGCCACCATTGTCCACAAGAGCCTAGGCCTTTGACTCCTGTTCGTTGTTAGCTCTCTTTTGCAAATTTTCTCTGAGAGACTAGAAATAAAACAGCCCATAACTCTACTTTTCTTTAATGCTGTGGGTGCATCTGCGTAAGTGCCATGATTCAATGACAAGCTAAGTCAGTGGGTTCAAAATAAAGATTTTTAAAGCAGTGGTTCTCCCCAGGCAGTGGCGGCCCACGCCTTTAATCCCAGCACTTAGGAGGCAGAGGCAGGTGGATTTCTGAGTTCGAGGCCAGCCTGGTCTACAGAGTGAGTTCCAGGATAGCCAGGGCTACAGAGAGAAACTCTGTCTCGAAAAACAAAAAACAAAAGCAAAAGCAAACAAACAAAGCAGTGGTTCTCAACCTTCCGAATGCTGCGACCCTTTCATATAGTTCCTCATATTGTGGTGGCCACCAACTATAAAATTACTTTTGTTGCTACATCATAACTGTAATTTTGCTACGTTATGAATCATAATGGAAGTATCTTTGGGGATAAAGGTTTACCAAAGGGGTCACAACCCACAGGTTGAGAACTACTGTCTTAAAGAAAAGGGAATCTATATCTGAAATTGGTAGATAGTAACATTCTTCCATCCTTCTTTATCCCCCATGTAAGAATAGAAATGACTTCTAGAAAGTAGAGCCTGAAATACACAGGAAGTGTTAGGACAAAACTCAATTGTAAACCACCTGAGTCCCAAAGTGCAAATGAGTGAATGCCAACTGCCAACTGCTATAGGTGTCATGAGCTATCAGCAAAGGCACAGGCAGTACACATGGGACCCAAGAACATGAGAACCTCCAGGTCGCAACCTCTGATGCCAGTGGTTAGATATGAGAAGGGTTTTGTCCTCCCGCAGCAGGTGAGGCCAAGGGACTGTAGCTGGGAGATCTAAACCATCTGGGAGATCTAACCTGCCTCTTTCTCACAATGGACATCCAGTTGGCTTGGGAGGTGGCTGATTCAATAAAGAGCTTGCTTTGCAAGCATGACAACCTGAGTTTGGTTTCCTAGAACCTACATCTTAAAAAAAAAAAAAATCAAACACGGTTGTTGTAATGTGTATTTATTAACTCTACTGGTTGTTATTCTGACTAATAATGGAGACTGAGTCCTCTAGATTTATTTAATCAGCTTTAGCACAATTACTGGGCAATTATCCCTAATCTACTTTTCTATATGCTAGACTGACTAATTCCCAGCTGTGATCCCCAAGTTACTTGCCGTTTGTGTCTCAACCAGGCTGCTTTTTTGCTCCATCGGCCTGTCCGCAGAACACACTCTCTTCGCTACACACGCATGGTCCATCTCCTCTCACGGCAGTCTCCTCCTTTCTCAGTCTTTCTTCTTCTCCTCCTCTCTCCTCCTGTTCTTCTCTCTCTCTCTCTTTTGGTCCCTACCTGCAAGACCCAGCTTGGTAACCAAAGCCCCGCCTACCTCTATTCTCCTCAGTAATTGGCTGTGGCCACTTTTATTTAACCAATAGCTTTAAATTTGGAAGCAAGGTTTACACAACAAAGGCAGGTGTACGAGAGAATTCACATCTCTAGGGGCAACCAGATCTTGGGGTTCAGAACTTAGCATTTGTCTATATAGCAGCAGATTAACCCCCAACACATGGTGGCACTCAATTGATTATAATTCCAGTCAACACAGGGCAGGGGAGCTAGATCTTCTTCTTGGGCTTAAGGGCCAGCCAGTCTGGATACATAGTGAACTTTGGGGGTACTGAGAGACTCTTTCAATCAAGGTGAAAGGTACTTACCTAAGGAACAACTACTAAAATTTTGCTCTGTCTCTGTCTCTTTCTCTTTCTCCTTTCTCACACATACACACACAGAGGAATGCACAAATATGTACATACTCATGGACACATACACACATATAAACACACATGCCCACACATACAAACATGCACACATACATACTCACACACATACGCATACTGCCCCCATACATATGTATCCACCCAGACACACATACATAGGCATACACATACACATATGTACCTCTACACATCTCCCCTCACATACACATCCATGTACACATACATATACATACATATATACATACACACACACACACACACACACACACACTCACCACTGACATTCCCTTTTAAGGTAGGGTCCCAGACTGAGGAGAACCCACTGACAGTAGAATCAAAATGGGTCAAGGCAGGGATACCAGAGGAGGATTGGAAGGTTTAGAATAGATGTAGGGAACGAAAAAGGTAAAACCAGAAAAATCTCAGGAAACATGTCTCTATGTTCCTGGAAACAGCGAAGAAGGAGCCTTTGAATGCTTTGATGCTTACCCAACTATGGACGGGTCTGGGTCATATATGTGTGCATATGTACTGTGGGGGCATGGGGTTGGAGTCAGAGAACAACATGCAGGCATTAGCGCTCACTCTCGTCTATAGGTTCTCGGGATTGAATTTAGGTCATTAGGTCATTAGTTTTTTTTGGGGGGGGGGCGGGGAAGAAGAAAATATGTCCTGACTCACAGATCCATTCTGCCAACTCCTAATGGGGAAATCTTTTAAGAGGACCAAACAACATTCTGCCCACTACATTCTTCAAAGAAGATTGAAAGCATACCTTGTAAAGGGATTGGTGAAGCACCATTAGCCTCAACGACACCTTCCAAACAAAGTGACACTGTCGTCAGACAGATAAGAGTGTACTGTGGTTCCCAGAAGTGTGACCTCCACAGGCTTACATGTTGAAGGCCTGGTCTCCAGCTAGCAGAGTTCTACTGAGAAGTGACTAGATTTTGAGATTGCTAGCTTCATTAATGGGCTACCATCGAGGTGGACGGATTACTAGGGCTGTATATCTTGTGTCCAGCCCCTCCTTGATTGCTTCCTGAGGTAATCAACTTCCCTTCTACCTCAGACCAGCCCTAAGCCATTGGATCTGGCTAACCTGTACTAACACTGCCATGAGCCAAAACATACCTTTCCTCTTCTCAGTTGTTCTTCTCAGGTATTTCAATGAAAATGGACTAAACAACATGGAAGGAAAGGCTGTATACATCAGGCTCATGATTCCTTCTGCTAGGAGGGAGAGTCATGCTCAGGGGGAAACACATGACTCAGACGTCGGGGGTTGAGGCAAAGCTCTACTTCTAGAGCTGGGTGGGAATGACAAAGGTGTCCACTCTTAATGACCCATTGAGGCCCACATTTATTTTGATGTTTTTCCTCATGTATTTTACAACACAATGAAAGTGTATTTCAGAAAGGCCACAAAACACGGCCCTTTTGAGATGGTCCCCTTTCTTACCCAGCCCAGCATATTTTGTCTGAATCACACCACTTGTTAGCTGGGCAAGAAATTAAGTAAAAAGATGATTCCCAGTCACACTACAGTCTAAATAGAATGATGCGCACAGTGCTAACACCTGAATCACAGATGCTATATACGAGGGAATTTTCTATGTTACAGTTACCTCCCCTTCCCCCCCCCCCCAAAAAGACCGATTTATAATGCGGGCAGATTGCTGCCAGGTCACCCATCTTTGTATGGTTGTGTTTCTCAAAGTGCATTCTGTAGGTCATATGCATCAAAATGATCCTGCTTACAAATGCAGATTTCTGGATTCCCAACCAGAGAGCTAGATTCATAAGATGCAAGGGAGGGCAGTGCTCTATGCCAGGAGCACACCCTGCCCAAAGAGCTGAGGGCAAAGAACCTTACGTTGGTGAATATGGACCTATTTATACTGATGTAATGGTCAGTTTTCCAGGCTACGCACTAAGGCATTTTGTTATCAGTATTTGACATGGTAATGCCTTTAAGGATATATACTCCTCTTTTTCTTCCAAACCAGAAAGCTGAAACAGAATGTTATTTCTTTGTGGACAACTAATTGTTGTAAAACCCCGAAACTACGAAATTGATCTTTTTCAGATGCTAAAATTTTATACTGTATACTCTAAATCTGATGCGGCAATTAAATTGTGTAAGGCACAGTCTAAACTTTTGCCGTGGTTGTGAGCGCTTTCCTTAGTCACCTAAAACTTATGATTTTCTCCATCCGAGGATTCCACATTGAAGTTTCATACAACTATTGAATTCATAATGTTTTTTAGGGGAGTGACTTACAGGCTGACATAACTTTATCTCTAAATTGAAAATGGCCATTTTTAGACATGTCAATTTTATATGGCTGCAGGTAGCATGTTTACATTGTACTCAGATATGTATATATATATATATATGCACACACACATATACAGACATATATGTATGTATATACATACACACGCATACACATACATATATAAAATCTATACATGTATATGTATATATAAACAGATATATGTGTGTGTAAATGTAAGTGTGTACAGGAAGGGGAATCCAGAGCTCCCATTAGCTGGCAGGTGAGAGAAACTCGAGGGAAATTAAAAGCATTTAGGTGTAGGAGCAAGAGTAAAGGAGCAAGAGTAAGTCATGGGATGGGCTTAAGAGACGGCTCAGTGGTTACAAGGGTTTGCTGCTCTTGCAGAGCCCTGGAGGAAGATCCCCAGAACCCATGTCACATGGCTCACAACTGCCTGCAACTGCAGCTCCAAAGGATCCAATGTCCTCTTCTGACTCTCCAGGTACCCGAACTGGCACCCCTGTATGTTTATGTTCTAACTCTCCTTCATCAAGCAGAATATACTTGCAAATCTCTCAGCAGAGTCTATAGCCCAGACCACAGTTAAGATCTCTGGTGTTCAATAAGGAGTGATGTGCTGGCAGGAGATCTATAAGGTGAGTAGGCGCTTAGAGGTTTGAAAGGCTAGGTAGATAGGATAACAGGCTGTATTTGTTTCCCAAGGTGTCATATAAATCACCACAAAGCGGACAGCTCAATTGAAGTGAATTCTAGCACAGGGCTAGACGTCAAAAGTCCCAACTCATGTTGTTGACAGGGCCCTGCTCCCTCTAGGTTGAGAGATTCCCCCTTGCCTCTTCGGCTTCTAGTGGCTGTCAGTTGCCTTGACTGTGACTCCTTGCTGCAACTTGTCTTCATTGTCACAGAGCTTTGTCCTAATGTCTAGGTGTGTCTTCCAAGGATACTTGCTGCTGGATTTAGGGACACCCCAGGGTAACCCAGAATGATCACATATTGAGATCTCTTTCTCCTGTGTTGGTTCTAGGAATGAAACTTAGATCATAGGGGCTTAGTAGCAAGCCTTGGACCTGCTGAAACATTTCTTTGGCCGTAATCTTTTCAAGACAAAAGGAAAGATGAAAGCTATACAGTTAGGAGGCAGCAACCATCTCCCTAATAACAAAAACTCTCTTTCCCTAGATAGCGTCACAATCATAGGTCCCAATGGGTATAAGGTAGGCCTATCTTTGGAGGGTCCCGCTCAATCAGTCACATAGGCCAATTCTAAGACAACTTAGCTAGTTGTCAAAGTAAATGGTTGGTGGCAAAGCAGTCTGGCTCTAGCATTATGGAAAAGCATGTTCAAGAGGAGGTGACAAGGGTTCAGAAGTGGGTCACTAACCAATGAGCATGCTGGAGTGGAATGAACAGCAGAGGTGATTTTATGCATTATCTTCAATTTTTGGGTCAGGATCCTATACTCCCTATACTCCAGGACATGATGGTACTTTCAGTTGGAGAAAATCACCAAGCTGCACCAGCAGGAGGACAATGAAGGCTCTCAGAAGGTTAGAGGCTCGGAGTCGGGCTGGCCTACAAGGAATTACAAAGCATGCTCATATGAATTAGTAGCCTCATAAGTAGCTACCACTGACTCCCAGAATGCTGCACAGGAGGTATGGCCTCTTTTCAGCAACACCCACCTTGCTGCACAAGTTCTGGAATATGAGTTTCTATTTAACATATGAGAAAACAGACGAGCCAGGATGAAAGGTAGGACAGGTGAGATGGTACACCAGGAAACGGCGCTTGGCATAAAAGTCTAGTGAGCTAAATTCAATCCCAATCAAGTTGGAAGGAGAGAACCAAGTCCACACACGTGTCCTCTGGACTTCACATCCTTGTGGCATGCACACATCCTGCCAACACCCCACATACATCACTCACCTCCCCCAACACAATAATAAAAAAATAAACGTGCTGTGTGTAGGGTGGAGACCAAAGGACAACTTTGGGGAGTCAACCTTTTTCTGCCCCACATGGGTTCTGGGGATCAAACTCTTAAGTTGTAGCTCTTGGCAACAAGTGTACTTTGACCAGATGACCTTTATTTTCTCTTTAAACAAGGAGAGAGAGAGAGAGAGAGACAGACAGACAGACAGACAGACAGACAGACAGAATGCAAACCCAGATTATACTGACTCCTAAGTGCAAATCTACTAAAATGGGCCAACTCTCCACCAAGGACTCATGGATTCTAGGGTCTGAATGCAGGTCCTGTTAACTTACCAAGGAGACTTTCCTCTGCTCCCAGGGTTATGTCCTACTTACCCCACTGCGGGTCACCTACAGGTTTGCAAAGACTGGAATCTGTTATGTGTCTACTGTCAGATGCAGCTCTCTAATGCCATGTTGCAACACCCCTCCCCCATAACCTCCCTACAGTAATATCATGCAGCTGGCAATATCCTAGCTTACAGTATTAGCTTTCTCCATAGTGATCCATAATGCAAAGCGACAGTTACGAAATAAGATTAAAGAAGTTGCTATCCTCGCTCTCACTCAACCAGATATGGATGCCTTCTGAACTCCACCTTATCGACTCTACAAACACAGCCAGTTCTACTGCTGGCCACAAATCTTCAAATGTACCAATTCTATGGCTCTTCAACAAGCTTGAATGTAAAACCAAAGTATTTCCAAGCCTGGTATAAAGCTTAACAGTATTTTTAATTCCCGAGAAGGTAATGGGGTGAAATGGAATATTAGATGGTCCTAACATGAACTGACCCAAATTGTTAGGCTTCCTATAGGATTTGAATGTGAGCTTGGGTAAATTAATAAAAATGATAATAATAATAATAATAACAACAACAATAATAATAATAAACAATACTTAGGTGAAAGGACTCAGTGTAATGCAAGCCTTGTCATCCACTGAGCACCCTACCAAATACTCTACATTTAAAAACTTATAATGTGCCTGAGGTAGAACGATGTATCTCAACAGCTGTTTCCCACAGTTCTCAGCTACTAAATGAAACGCTGCTCTCTCCATCTACACCTTCCCTCACCTTCCTCCTCAGCCTTAAATACTTTTCATTGTGCGTGCACAAGCGTGTGTGTACGTGTGAGTGCACATGCTTGTGTATGTACGTGCATATGGACGTCAGAGGCCAACCTCAGATGTCTTCTTCAATAGCTCTCTACCTTAGTTTTCAGAATAGGGTAGCTCAGTGAGTCTGGAATTTGCTAACTGGCTTCCCAGGCTGACCAGCAAGCCCCAAGGATTTTTTCAGATCTCCATCTCCAGTTCTGGGATTAGTGATACATGCGGTCATGCCTAGCTTTTTTAATGTGAGTGTTGGGGATCAAGTTTAGGTCCTCTCACTTATGCAAGGAAGCATTTTACTAACTGATCCATTTCTCCAGCCTCACAATCCTCATATTAAAGACTCATGAGTATTTACTTTAATACAGAAGCCAGTCCATCAACGATTTCATTTTTCTTGACACTTTCTAATTTACATATATACATATATATGCATACATTTTTCTTCTCTTTTAAAGTATAGTGGGTTAGGTTTGGGTTGTAGTGTTTGCTGTTTGCTCAAGAATTTCCTGGAGTCTGAAGAGGCAAAGAGCTGAGTGCAGGCAGCTTTCACTGGGAGTCCCACGTCACCATAAAAGCCTGTACTACTTTGGATTACTGCATGGCGGATTAAAAACCCGCGGATCAGTTCTTGGTTAGCCCTGATTAACTCCCCTGGGTGTTTCTGGGCCAGAGAGGGTGTTTGTTAGACTCAAACCTATACTTGTAGTAAGAGTTCACTGAACAAAGAGTTAATTCTTACTTAAACCGAATTTCGGGCTAATCATGAAGCTGCCAGGAATGATCTGGAATATGAACTAAAGTGTGCTGCAGTCGCGTCAGCTGAACCTTCTACCCCCACGGTTCTGTCTGCCCACATGCTTCTGTCTATCAGCCTCGGCCTCCGGATCCGCTCTCACGTCATTGGTTGGATTTCAGGAAGGAAGAAACCCAGGATTTAAAGGGCTCAGTTTTCCACCTGCCAGGCTGGGTCCAACTTGCCTTTGACACATATTTGGGAGAATTTCTACCAGTTCTTCATTTACTACACTGACTGGTTACAGGAAACAGAGTCCCTGAGGGTGTCACCTTGACAATTTCCAAAACCGAAACTTGCGCACACGACTAGATCCACACTGAGTCTGCGAGGCAGAGTCCCTGCCCAGGTCATCAGAGCCAGCCCCGCGGGTAGGAGCGAGGGAGGGGCCTGGAATGGGCGTGGCTTTCCGTGGGAGAGTAGGACTTTGCCCCACCTCCTAAGAAGCCTGCTCTGCTTCCAGCCATTCAGGTTGCTCTATGCAAATAGAGCCCGGGTCACCCCGGTAACCATGGTGTATGGCAACCAATGGAAAACAGCCAGTGGCGACCTGGCTCCAGGATTGGTGCCGAAGTAAGGCGACAGGGATCCAATGGACGGTGGGAACAGTCCTCGGCGGGTTGAGGGGCGGAGATATGCAAATATGGTTTGAAAAGCCGGCGGGAAATCTGAGTTTCGCGGGAGGACCTTGGCGCGTAAACCGTATCCCTTCATTCATTGTCAGCAGCAGCTTCCTGGAGCCATTTTTCAGCTGCCGGCCGCAGCACCCGGGCTGCCGCCACCGCCTCGCAATCCGTTGCATCGGCTGCCCCCGACGCCTCCATCCCTCCTCGGGGCCTGATATCCGTGCGGCCGGGACCCTCCTCTCTCCAGACCCCCGATTATTTTTGGCCCCCGAGGCCTGGGCGGTGCGGAAAAATAAAAAGAAAAGAGAGAGAGAGGGTTCGCAAGCGCCGGGAGGGGAGGCGAGAAGGAGAGACTTGGAAACTCCGGCTGCAAATAATAAAAGAAATTGAAAGCAATACGTTAATATTATCGTAACACTAAAAAAGAGCAGGAGCGAGAGATGAGAAAGGGGATCCAGCCCGCCCTGGAGCAGTACCTGGTGACCGCCGGGGGTGGGGAGGGGGCGGCTGTCGTCGCCGCCGCCGCTGCAGCCTCCATGGACAAAAGGGCACTGCTAGCCAGCCCCGGCTTCGCCGCCGCCGCCGCCCCGGGCACGTACATCCAGATCCTCACTACGAACCCTTCCACCACGTCCTGTGCCACCTCCCTCCAAAGCGGCGCCCTGGCCGCCGGCCCCCTTCTCCCCAGTGTCCCCGGCACGGAGCCGGCCGCCAGCAGCCTCTACACCACGCCACAAGGACCCTCCAGCAGAGCCGGGCTGCTGCAGCAGCCACCAGCACCAGGACGCGGCGGCGGCGGTGGCCCACCGGTAATACCCTCTCCTCAGCGTCCCTAGCCCAGGTGGGAGGCGGGCTCCCGGGAGCGGTGGCGGCGGGAGCGCGAGGCTGAGCATCGTGGGCCTCGTTGCTGTCCCTCCTCCAGCGTGTGCTTATTGTTAGACTCGGGGTGCTTTCCTGCGGACGTTGGGAGGACGTGGGGGCCTGGGCAGGCACGCGGGGCAGTGGGGAGTCCCTCTTTGCGAGCCACATCCAACACTCCAAAACTTTTCGCGCCCCCCCTCTTCTTTTCCTGCACTTTTCCCTACCCCCACTCTCCCCTCCCTTGCAACTCGAAGCTTCCTCTTTCTCGGGCGTAGGAAGGGGTCACGCCCCGGATGGAGAAGGGGGTGGGGGAGGGAGTAGTGCACTGGAGAGTGGGGGACCCCAGAGGATGTAAACCGGGGGACCCGAGGCTTGCAAGCCTCCCCTCCTGCCTCTGCTGCCCCTGGGCGGCCGGGGGGTCCCGCAGGCGTGCTCCGAGCGTAGGGGCGTCTGTGCCTGGCACCTTTGGGGACCTAGCTCCAGGCAACAAAGGGGATCTGGGAGGTGGACGGGTATAGCGGTGGGGGAGGTGGAGCTGAGAGCCCCGGTGGGCCAGGGCTCGCGCTGTCTGCGACAAGGGGCCGGCGGGCGGGTGCTCCGGCCTGGGCGCATCTCCGCGGTGGCAGCGGCGGCGCCCGCGTGGCCGGAGCGCTGGGGCCTTGCTCACCGGGCCCCGGGCCTGCCCTTGACCCGCCTCTCCCCTTGCCCCTTCCTTCCCCGCCCTGTCCCCCTCCCCGCCCCCCGGCGACGGAGGGCGGGGGCAGCCGGGTTCCCGTCCCGCCGCCAGGATCTGTCCCTTCTCTCCGGGACCCGCCGGTGACGTTTCGCACACGTGCGCGGAGGACGCGCCTGTGACTGGGGAGGAGGCGGCGGCGGGAGGGGGCGCTGGAGGGGGAGAGGGGGCACCCACTTCCTCCTGCTCGCCGGCTCCCAGGCCTGGGACGGTCCCGGCGCCCTCGCACCCGGCACCGCCACCCTCCCTCTCCCGTCCCCACCCCCCCCACGGCGCCCGCCCTCGCCCGGCGCCGCTGCTCCACTCGGCCTCGGGCCCCCTCTCCAGCCGGCCCCCCACCTCCCCCGGAGCCAGGCTGCTTTCGGAAATGCCCTTACAGCAGCAGGTTAGTGACCCGGACCGCGCGGGGGGCCCGAGCCACCGCCGCGGGGAACCCGGGATCCCCGGGGGGCCCGAGCCGGAGGGTAGGCGACCGAGCGGGGTTTTGGAGTGGGAACGGGGGTTGGGTGCTTGAGGGAAATGAGTAAGCAAGAAAAATCTAACTAAGTAAATCCCCGGCCTCCGCTTCTAGGAGCCCCGGGGCGGGAGTGGCCGCCCCCGGGGTGGGTATAGTGTTTACGTGTGTTTCTTTTGGGGGTTGGATGGATGGGCAATGGAAACCCAGATGTGGGCTTCACGCCCGTGGCCGAGTTGAGCAGCTTTCTGTCTTGCTTCCCTTGTGCTGGAGGGGGAGGGGGCGGGTCAGAGGGTAGGGTGTCTGTGGGGTTCCCAGGCCACCCGCCACCCCCTCCCTTTGTCCCTGTAATTTATAAAGCGCCTTTGAGAGATGATTTAGGTCAGTATGCGGCTTCCCTTTTTGTTGCTACTAGAAAGAAGTGTGGCCCCGAGGTCTCCCCCTCTTCCTTTCTCTCCTGCATTCCTTCCTCCATGCCTTCTGTCTTCACCCTCGTGTTGAGGCTTGGTCCAGACCAGGCTAGAACCCACCCGGACTCAGATACTTATAGTTGCATGATAATACCAGTCGAAGACCTCACCTCGTCTTAGGTCTAGATGTTTTTGTTTTTGCACAATCAGTATTTTGCTGGGGTCTCTTAAGAAAGTCTGTACACAATATATAGGACTTTGGGAAATGTGGGGTGGGTAGAGAAAGAATTAATTTTTAAAAATCTCTCTTCTGTTAATAATTTTCTCCTGGGTTGGATCTTGAGTGCTTTCCAGCCTAGAGATACTTACTAGGGATGTGTGATAGATACAGTCCCAGTCGAAGAGGCTCATCCTTTTAGTGACTAGGGTCTGCCAGCAGGGGGGAAGCCGAGTACAGTACCTGCTTACACTGTATACAGTATCCAGTGTGCTAGATTCTCAGGCTCAGGATATTTCATGCTTTCATTAGCAGTAAATACTTTTACGGACTTGATTAAACATGCTTGACCGTACAATAAGCCTATTTCCCCCTACACACTCGGTTCCTATATCATAAATAAGCTGAAACAACTGGCCATTGACACACTTCTTGGATTAGATTCAGATTTGCAGGGAAAGTTATTTTTGATAATAGGAAATTGTGAGACTACTAAATTGCTCTTTAAGAAATACCTTAGATTATTCATTGGACCAGCTCAGCAAGACTGTCTAACCAAATTTGTATGTAGTTCACTGTAGTTAAGTATTTAAAGTATAAAAAATATTGCCCTCACTGTCTTCCAAGTTATTTCTAAACTTTTATTGTCCTTCTAGTCATGAAGTTATTCTTCCAGGAATATAGATTGTTTTGAGTTTGTATATTTAAAAATAATGTTTCATTATAGGAATATAAATGCCTCTTAGGCATATTCAGAAGTAGTTTTATATAAGATTGTAATGTATGCTGAATCACTGGTTAATCTACGCTTCCAGAGCTGTATCTACTGGGAGGGGTACGAAGTTTATCTCCCAAGTGCATACAAAGTCCTAAGTATTGAAGGCAATGTTTGATTTGTTTATTTTTTTTTTTCTTGCAAGTGTTTCCAAAGGCTTCCAGTTAAGTCTTGGAATTTATTTGATTTTGTTTTTGAGGCAGGGTCTTCTATAGCCTTGAACTCCTGGTCTTCTTGTCTCAAATGCCCAAGTTGTGAGATTAAAGACATGCGTTGCCCTGTGTTTTGGAATTTTATTGATATTTTTCCCTAACCATGAAGGCTGAGAAGGCATATGGAATGAACTAAGATAAGACTAAACATTCTGTGCTCGAGAAGAGGTGGGGATTCTTCAGGTGACCACAATTCAAGACCCATCTGGGTCTCCTTTTCAAGTTCTGTCTCCAGAACATCTGAGAACTTGACAGAGCGAGTGACTTGCTTCTTGCTAACTGTATAGCCTCCTATCTTTGTTTACAAGTTGTCTGCTGTTAGACAAATAGCTTTACCTGCCCAAATGGTTCATTCTATAAGGTAGGACAATAATAGTGAGACTTTTTTTTTTTAAGTCATGGTAATGAATGTACAATATTTAGCCTAAGGCCTGGCAAATAGTAGCTGCCCCATAGAATTCGTATTTACAAATCAAGTATTTCTGTTAACTCAGAGACTACTTATGTGCTGTTCCTTTGTTTACCTGTGTGAGCAGAATGATCATAAGTCTTCTAAAGTCATATGTAATTTCATTCTTCCAGAGCATTGAGACTCTGTCAGTGCAAGTGGCAGCCTATCATGTCAGATTTCATTTAATCCAGTCATAGCAACCTGCTGATTATACTTCTTGAGAGACCCACCGGTGCCTAGGAATCTCTGACATTGGAGGACCAGGGATGCTGTTTCAGCAGGGACTCTTTCCCATAACAACTTTGGAAGAAGAAAAATGCGGGTTCCTGTGGTTCTGTATGGAGGATAAGCTCGCGTCCACTGAGACTTACGGTTGATGCCAGGTTGAAACTGGGAGAGAAGTTTTAGACACTACATACCCCAAAATGGAACTTTTAATATAATGCAATGCCCAGATGTGGGCAGTACCAGTGGCTCCCCTGTAATCAGTACTGAGGGGGCCGCCCTAATCATCCTTGGGAACAAAGCACGAAAACGTGAGAACAAGGAAACGATTTTTGTGTGCATGTGTGTAGTTTTCTAAATATCCCCACCTTGTATAATACTTGGAAAGAGAGCCTGAGTTTAACAGTGTGCTGTGTAAAGTTAACTTGGAAAAAGAATATACTCTGGGATTAGAAAGAAATACCAACACCTGGGAAGTGAAAGGAAGGAGAGAGAGGGAGGGAGGGGGTTGTCTTAGAAAGAAGCAGTAGTTTCCCCTTAACTTCTCTGATGCTGTCATCTCCAGTGAGACCACACACACACACACACACACACACACACACACACTCCTACCTTTAATGCCTTTCCAATTGGCTTCCCCCCCCCCCAACTTACCCTGACTTATATAAATAGTCCATATGACTGGCTGTAAGCATTGTCCCAAGCTAACCAACTCCCAATTCTTTTTACGAATCTACTTTTTAATAATATTTTAGTCAGGGTGGGTGAAAATCGTTTACTTGGTTTACTGAGTCTCCCTCCAAGTCCATGAAATTACCTGAAGTAGTGGAAGGAGGAAAGATCCCAGTTCTTCCCACCCCCAGCCACCACGCTTAGGGGAACGTCTCTGAGCTCTTAGAGGTACAAAAATATGTGGTTTGATGCACATGTTCATGGTTGTGAGCAGCTTTAAGTAGTGTTTCAGGGATTGTGTTTACAGTTGCTAAGGAGTTCTCATCCAATAATATTTCATGGGACTAAGGAGACCAGATAAAGGGGAAAGTATTGTGTATGGGAAACCACAGATGTAGGGCCTTTCACCTCCCCATCCTGTCTGCCTTCAAAGAACGACTGGGAAAATGATCTTGAACAGAGAAGAGGTTCTGGTACTACCTAAGATACTAGAAAGCAACAATGCAATGAGACCAGCAAGGAAGGGGTGGGGTTTTAGTACCTCGGGATTATTTATCTGGCTTTCCCGTGGAGGGTGCGTTTGATTTATTTTCCTCTCATACTTTTGCTTTAAACATTGCCTTTAAGCATTTAAGTTGTAGGAATATGTTTCTCTGCCCTGCTCGCCTTAGTGGGATGGGAGTCAGTCTTGTGGCCACAGTTATCTGCCAGTATGGAATCCAAAGGCCCCTGTGAATTTGACTTCACTGGCAACCCTGAGTACCAGGCTGCGGTTGGTGTTTTGTCCTGTAAAGCAGGAGCTCTGTCAGCTTGAGGTTGAAGCCAGCGAGAAGATAGCAGATAGAATGCAGAAGAGAGAATTAATGGCCCAATTGTTGGCGGCCATTTGTAATGTAAAGGAATGGCTACACTTTTCTAACTTGATGGACAGTATTTCAGGTTCACATATTCAATACCTGGGAGTTTAGGAAAGTTTTTCCTATCCAACCCGCTTCTTTTGCAGGTAAGAAGACAGTTAACAGGCCCAGTGCAGTTAAATTACTTAACCAAGCTCAACAAGTCAACTGGGGGCCTGAGCCAAAACTGAAATTGGAGATTCTTGCCCTCTTAGAACCTCTTTTTGTGAGGAGAGGGTTAACTGTCTTATACGCCCTACATGAGAGGCTTAGGTGTGCAGACCACGTTTTAAGTTTCCATCAGAGGCGGTTACACTGCCCCAGAGACACTGAGAAATCAAGGCTACTTTAGACACTCAGTGGAAAGGACTTTCAAATGGAAAGGAATGACAGCTTCCCTAAATAGTTGCAGCAGTGTTGTTCAAAGCTTGAGCTGATATTTGAAATTTCAATTAGTATTCTTTGGATGTGACATTTCCGGTACCCTGACAGAGACAATTTTACTTAATCAACAACAGCCTAAAAGGACTTTGGTAACTTTCTTGAGAGAGGGACACCAGGGGAACTGTTGTCCTGAACCATCTCCACCCTGAGTGACAGTCACGGTTTGCAGGGTTCCCTGGACCTTTGTATTACACCATTGTCGGAGAGGCTCTTCCTCTGTGGTTAACCCAGGAAGATTTCTCATGTGTCAAAGCTGCCGATCAGTTAACTCTTTCAGAGGAAGTTGTCTAAAGTCAAAGCTCATTTCCTTAAAATGACCTTATTTTACTTGTGGAACTGAGAAAGCTTAAAAATAGAATGGCTTCAAACTCTGAAGCCGGAACGTGAAACATAATCCAACATGGTTGCAGCTCATAGCCTGCCCTGGGACAGGGGTATCTGTTTATCTGTAATCCACCAGCCAGAAAGGTCCCCTGTGTGTGTGTAAGGGCTGACTTCCTGTGAGCCATGAGTAGCAATTGATGAGAGCCCCGTTATCAGTAAGGCGGAGTTCCTCTGGAAGCACATTTGATGGCTGGAGGAGGTGAATGCCCTTGGCCTTCCCCTGCCAGCTCTTGCCAGTCTGCCCTGGAGAACCTTGCGGCTCTTCTCTCGTGCTCTTGAGTGATTGCTGCGAACGGCTCCATCCTGTCCTAGTCTCATGAGCCTTGTATGGACTCACAGTTGGAAGCGCTGAACACGGGGTCTGTGTGTTTCACTCCTTCCTGCACTGGGGCTGTGGGAAAACATGGTCAGAGGAGTGACCTCGAGTCTTGCTTACACCATCACATCTGCCCTTCTGATTTCAGCCTCACTGTCGAGAGATGGTGTCTCAAGTATAAAAGCCACACTCTCCTAAACAGCGGAGTGAGAGACTAGGTAGAAAGTTAAGTGATGGAGGCTGGAGTCCTCTGGGTTCCTTTTCTGCCTCCACCTGCCAGTTGTATGACTTCGGCAAAAGCCCTACCCTCTTCATTTCTCATCTTTCTGTGGTAGCGGAGTTCTCACCGGTGGGGAAGATGAAAGGAGTTGATGCTGGAAAGCACTTATGCCAGTGTCCCACAGAGGTCATAGAGGTGCGAGAGGCTATCTCTTGGCACTGTATTTTGTGTCTTGTTTTTTAACTATGCTTTAGTGTCCATTTCAAACCGTTGGCGCCTCTGAGAGTGATGGTGACTAGGAGGGGGTGGCGTGTGTCCTGGAGTGGATGTTGCCTGGGGCAGTCATTGGACCCCTGGTCTTTGTTACCTCTTTCTAAGCTGCCCATTGACTCGGGAAAAGAAACAGAAGAATAAGTTTTTTTATTGTTGTGGTGCAATCAGACTAGTGCTATGAATAAAACCTTTATTTCTCTGAAGGAACATGTTCGTGAAATGGCACGAGGAATGCAAATTGCACTGTTAACATAATTTCATGTCTGTACAGTAAGCCATAGTTTGAGACTGGCTCAGAAATTGGATGCCAAGCCCTATCTAACTTGGAGGCGCCTTGGGTATGTATGTGAGGGCCAGGAACGTGTCTTGCTCACTAGAGGCCTGTAAGCTCCTACTGAGCCTTTTTTGTCCCTCATTCTGGTTTGTTTTTGAGATGGTCTCAGGAAGCCCAAGCTAGCCTCCAGTTCTTACTTAATCTAGCTGCAGCTGGTTTCACCTCTTGGTCCTCCCCAGCACTGAGATCACAGATATGAGTGACTGACTACATTCCTCTTTGTTCCACAGTTCACATTCTTCGTGTTCTCTCTGCTCCATCTGCCTCCTGCAAGTCCCTCGGACTTGCAGCTGGCTCCCTAGCTTTGGGGTATTGTGAAATCTTGATTTGACTATTCCTGCCTTGTTTTTCCTGCCTCTTTCTTTCTCATCAGCCCTTCCAGGCCCACCTGAAGAAAGTTCATGCAGAGTATAGTTATAGGCCCTGAGTCCCCAAGCCTTGGAGCACTTCTGTTAAGTGACTTCTGGCTTTTTCTGGTGCATCATAGACTTCTTTATATCCCTATTGTTTGGGATTTTGGCTTTTACCAAACTATCCGGCCAGAGATCGGTGTAGCTGGTTCTCCGTGTGCTCTTTGCAAGGCCTTTCTGATTGTAGAATGAACCATTTGAGAAGAGGCGTTTTCGTCAGATGCCTTCAATGTTCTTGGCGTCCCATTAGCTCTGTTGGGGATAAGAAAGAAGGATGTGGTGGGTCGAGTACAAAATGTTTGGGGAGACAAGCTTTAAATACAAGTCAATCTGCTAGCAATACTAAACAAGAGTTGGAAAGAAAACAAGACTCATCTAGTCCTGTGTACACTGCAGACAGGAGAGAACGAGGGTCACTGTACTCCACCTGGCTTTCAGAGCCAGAGGCCATGGCTCCTGCGACAGCTCATTTCAGGGCATATCAGTGTGCATCTTAAAATGTTGCTAGGTGAATTCTGGCATGGTGGTACGTACATACCTTTAATCCTAGCATTTGAGAAGCGGAGGCTGGAAGATAAAAACTTGGGCTGTATATATAAGTTCAAGGCCACTCAGGCTACATGAGACCATATCTTTAAAAAAAAAAAAGTATCCTCAGGGAAACTAAAAAATATACAGATACCTGGGCCCTACCCAGACTAGCAAGCTCTGAGGGCAAGACACAGATGTATCTTTTCTTTAATGCCCTAGGCGAGGTCCACGTGTGCTGCTTGTTGGACCGCCAGCCAGGTGGAGAGAGGAAGCTGGCTTCTTTAATGTGCCGTACAGTTTCCATACGAGACTTGAACTCACAATGGGGCATCAGGAAGTCAGTGATGAAGGACCACTAGTTGGACTGGTGTCAGTATGGGGGATAAGAAGACAGTTGGGTGTGTTAGTAGAATTGGTCTAGAAGCTCTTAGGAGAACTGCTGCGCCCAAGGCCAGTCTGGGTTAAAGTGAGACCCTGTTTCAAAGAAATTGGTCTAGAAGAAGGGGTTGTTGCTTTCATGAACAGGCACAGTGAGGGACAAATCGGAAGTAGGGGAAAGTGGGGCAGAGCTGTTCTTGTGGAGAAGATGGCTGTTATCAAAGGGGTGCCTAGGTCCCTGGTCTTGAGCTGTGGATGCCAGAGGACAGGGTATTCCTGTGTGTTGCCAGACATCCAGTCTAATCTTAAACGTCTACCAGTTTTAAAATGTTGGTTTGATTGAAGAGGAAAGTGTGAAGGCCAAATGAAATAGGTCTCTGGGCCAGATTTGGCTTAAGGGCTGCCACTCTGAAGTCGATGGTCTATGGGATAATAATAGCCAGTGTTTATGGAATGCTCGTGGGTATCGAGGGCACTAGACTGAGTGCCTTCCTCGCCTTAGCACGTTAGCTGCATGGCAACCTATGAAGGGGATGTTATTACCATTCTTGTTCCACACAGGAGGATGCTGGCTGCCAGTGGTTAAGGGGCTGGCTTAGGGCCCTGATAGTAAGTGGGACAACCAAACTTAATCCCACGGAGACTGGCCCCAGAGTCTCAGCTAATTTCCTCTTTATCTTCAGTGGCTTTTTGGGGAAGGTACATAGCAGGAAACCAAAATATTTGTCCAAAATGAAATAAGTTAGCCTTTTTTTTACCTGGTGCTGGTTAAATAACCGTCATTCAAAGTGCTTGGGACAAGAAGTGTTTCCATTTGGGACTTTAAGTCAGCCACTTACTGCTTGGGCCAGTGTTTGCCCAACTGTGTAGTCCAGGCTGACCCTAACTGTTGCCTCCAAGCAAGTGCTGAGATTGTAGGAAACACCAAGTTTGGTGGGGTACCGTTTGTTCATTTTCAATACAGTGCTATTTGCTTATAAATAATGCAGTGTTCTTAGGAGTGGGTCTAAACACGAGTTAATTTTGCTGTTGACGCAGATTGAAGGTCATTCTACACATTGCTTCTAATAATTTTGTGTAGGACACCATTTTATGATTCAGATTCTTAAAGTCTTTCAGATTTTCAGATTAAGGATATCCAACCTGTAGTAAGATTGGCCCTTAGCATTTGATCCAGGTAAAGATTTCCAGATCCATCCCTAACCCTCGTTGGAAGTGCGACATCTGATCTTGTGTAATGTGTAGGCAGGCACTAATAAAGTTTCTTCAGCAGGCAGGAATCTCCTAGAGAACATTTGATGCTTAACCCGTCTTATATTATAGAGAAGATCTTCCTGCCTACTCTGTCAATACCAGTTTCTGGATTTCTAGGTCATTGCCAGGCAAACCATCCAAAGATAAGTTACACAAAACCCAGGGTGCCAGGCCTGGCAGAACGTGTCTAAATCCCAACTCTAGAGAGGCAGAAAGTCCAGGAGGTGGATCTCTGGAGTTCATTGGCCAGCAAGTCTAGCCCTGTTGGCAAGCTTTAGGCTCAGTGAGACCCTGTCTCAGGAAATAAAGTAGAATTGGGTATGGTGTCACATGCCTTCATCCCAGCACTCAGAAGGGAGAGGTGGGCCGATCTCTGAATTCCAGGCTAGGAAGAGCTACACAGTGAGATACTATCTGAAAGAAGAGGAGGAGGGAGAAAAGAAATAATAGGTGGAAAGTAGTCTAGGAAGACCTCGAATGCATTCCTTTGGCTTCTGTATGCATCCACTCACACATATACAACCACACGAGTACACCGATCACATGGAAAACCCAAAGATGGTACAAGGAGTTTGCCAAGTGACTGAGGACCTAAGCTTGGGAGGTCAACGTGGGGAAGTTTGCTGTGTCCAGGCAACACCACTGACTGGATGCCCTGCTCTGCCTTGTTTAGTCTAACTCTAGGCTTTCTGTTCTGTTGCTCTGGTCTCCAAATGGACCAAGAACTGGACTTGAATTGGAAGAGAGCTCGGACATCTCTTTGACATCATGGAATTGACGTCATGTCATGTAGGATTGACATAACTGGGAGGAAGATGGAAGGGGGGGCGGGGATTACTAGATCTTTGACTCAAGATTTGTAACTATGGGGGCTGGAAGAATAGTTGAGGCTTAGCACAGTCCTAATTGTGTGGATCTCCTGCGTGGAGGGAATCCTTGGTGGTGGGGAAGAATATTTTTTATGGTCTTCCTAAGGATCTGGGCCAAGCCCCAGTAATGTTCACGGCTCTGACATAGAAGTTATAGTAGAATTGCTCAGAGACCACAGGCCAAAACCTAGCGGTCCTAGTTTTTGGAGGGAAAACCACATAGGTGTAGAGGCACAGAAACCTTTCACAATTTTGCTTCTCCCTGTGTAATAGGAAGACAAGTCAGATTCATCAGGCTGATTTGGTGGTAGTTGGTAGGTGGGGATCAATACTGTCAGTGCTCCCAGAGACAAACCATCAGATGTTATTTATGCTTTACTAGGCCTGTGCATGGCAGCTAGGCTACTCTGACAGAGAGCTGTCACAGAGCACAGGGCCAACCGGCCATTTTTAAGGATAAGTCATGTAATTATGTCTGAGATCAACGTGGCCCCTTTCTTCCTAACTTGCTGTGCTCTTTGGATTTTGCTAATAAGGAAAAAAAAATCTTGAAACTGCTTTCTTACGCTGCGTCAAATTGAAATTTTTAGATGATGAGGGTGTTTTTGGAGGATAGAGCCAAGTAGATTCTAAATATCTACAATTAATTTTTTAAAATATGTAACATGTTGAAGCCTATTTGCACCACTCCTTGAATTGACTGGTTTTGTTGCTATATTGGGTATCAAAGTGTGTAACAATCACACTAATACTGTCCAAAGATTTCCAGCAGTTTGTGTTACTGCTCTGCTTATTAGCATCTCAGACACCCTGATTCTGGGAATAGTGAGTTTTCAGCCCTGGAGAGCCATGACACAGAGGTAGGGTATGGAAGGAGCGTGGGACTTGGCAATCTGGCTCGAGAAATATCCTTTCCCAGTTCCCAGCGTGTGACCTTTCACCAGTTACATCGGTGAGACACACTTACCTAAAATAGTGATTCAGTCTCATTGGCTGGTCAGTTGGATTAAATGAGATAGTGTTTATAGGAAACAAGATTTGTACTTTCCTCCTCCTAAGCTAGGATGAGTCCAGGTTTGGTCTAACTTTCCAGGAAATCAAGCTGTGAAAAAGTACCTCATTGAACACTCCCTTTTGGAGGGGCGTGTGTGTGTGTGTGTGTGTGTGTGTGTGTGTGTGTGTGTGTGTGTGTCCTAGTACTCTAGGGGGCTCATGAGGTGGTTAGTTTGTCTTTGTGGCCTTTGAGGAATGCCTCAGTAGACTGGAGTTGCGTTCTCTAATGATGAAGATAATTATGTACAAGGGAGTGAAAAAAGATCAACGATGTTTCTTAGGCATCTAGACTTGGGGGCTCAGGAGGACAGGAAAGCAGCCTTGGAAAGTTAAAATAGAGCAAGCCCATTAGCATCTTGTTGAGGAAGATGGTCCTGTGCATTTAGGATACCTAGTGTGTCTGGCTTCCATGTTCTTGGACACCGGTAGCATCCTGGCAGCTTTCACAATGAACATTGGCTCCAGACATTGCTAAATGTCCTGGGAGTAAAAGCACCATTGATTGAGAACCACTGGACTAGATCTTGAAGAAAGGGGTCTTACAGGGATCATATGTGCATCTCGTATACATACATACATATATATATATATATATGTATGTATATATACGTACATATATATACACACACATACATACATATAGTATTTTGTAAGTGTATTGATGTGTGTGCGTGTGGAAGGCAAACTCAGATGTTGCTCAGGTGTCATCTCTCTTTAATATTTTGAGATAGGGTCATTCCTTGGCCTGGAACTTGCTAAATTGGCTACCTTGGCTGGCTGTTAAGCCTCACAGATCCACGTGTGCCTACCTCCCTACAGGCATGCACTACCACATTGAGCTTTTTTTTTTTCTTTTTCTTTTTTTTTTTTGTTTTTTGAGACGGGGTTTCTCTGTGTAGCCCTGGCTGTCCTGGAACTCACTCTGTAGACCAGGCTGGCCTCGAACTCAGAAATGCGCCTGCTTCTGCCTCCCAAGTGCTGGGATTAAAGGTGTGTGCTACCACCGCCTGGCACACACCGAGCTTTCTTAACATGGGTTCTGGGACTTGAACTCAACCTTATATGATGAGCACTTTATCACCTAAACTGCCTCTGGCCCTAACCGTACATCGTAAACGTATCTTCCTGTGTGTGAGCATGCACGCATATGTGTACATGTGGTTTTAATATTTTAAATCATCTAATATTTACAAATTTTATATTTGCAAGCAAGTCGTTGCTCATCCTGAATTTTCCCTTTGAATTGCCCAGCCTCCCTCTAGACCCCGCTCTAGCTTACTACTTCTCAGTCTTGGTGGATGGTGCTTTGTGCAGCTGGCTGAAAGCTCTGTCTGTTTTATATGACCAGCATAATGTTAGTTTGCTGCAAGAAGCCTCTCTGTAGCTCAGAACAGAAAGACGTGAAGTCTGCAGATGGAAGAAGTAACTGATACTGTCATTGTCCTGTTCAGATCAACTGCTCCCCTTGATTTTTAAGCCCAGTCTACCACTTCACAGTTGGAGAGTTTGTGCATACCGGCTTCTTTCTATGGCCTATTTCCTCCTTGTTCCTGCCTCTGAGGGTAGCAGGTAGTTATGGTAAGTGCTGGCTGCAGCTCTGCCCATGGCTCAACACTGAAGTTCTTGTCTTCGTCATCTATATCATTACCACTCAGTCCAGCCTCCATTTCAGGGCAACTGAGCAGCTAGGAACAACTCCTTCTACTTTTCCTTCCCTAGGTGGCAGTGTCAGCCACTGGGTGCACCCAAGTTACCTAACTTATTGGCAGGAATGTAGAGAAGTGTGACCCTGTGTGTCACCTTATGTTACGACGAAGAGCGGTATTGGAACACACAGAGTTCCTTATCCTATGTGGCCTTGTAACTAATGAAGAATAGATACTCACTTCTCTTACTGTCTCTGATGCATTCTGTGCATTGTGGCTCTTGAGGAGGGGCCGTGGAACCAGTGTTACCACTTTGGAACTTGTTCTGAATGTTTTTCCATCCAGGATCCCAAGGCCTATTGAGTTAAAAACTCTAGTGTGGGAGCCAGTAGCTTATTTGATGACCAGCATGAGAGCCAGTGCTTGGGGAAAAGGGTCTGGGGAGAACCCAAGGGGCTTTGATTGGGCTGCGGTGTTCTGAGGCATCAAATAAGGTGCTGCTTGTGTGCTGCTTCTAGTCTCAGAGTTTACATACCTGGGTGTATTATGGTAATTCAAGATGGCAGCACTTTGTAGACTTGTCCTTGTCTGAACCATGACTAGTGTTCCGGCTAGCAGAAATTCTTGGTCTTTCATTGGCTTTCATCAGTAAACACAAAAATACTATCTTTGTCTGGGGGAGATTTTTTTCTTTTCTTAATTTGGAGATAAAGTTTAATGTAGCCTAGGCTATCCTTGAACACTGTGGTCAAGGATGACCTTGAAGTGCTGCCTCCATCTCCTAAGTGATAGTTACAGGCCTGTACCCACTGTGTCCTGTCCAGTCACTTGCAGTCTGTCTGTTTTACCATTGTTAATCTTCTTTTAATTTCTTAGCTGTTATTTTATCTGCTCCCATTAAAAATCTTTATGTGTGTAATCAAATTGCCAGCCAAGCACGCAAGGCTTATTTGGAAATGGAATGGTGGTTCTCCTTACATGTTTGCTAGTTTGAGTATTTAAAGATACTGTG
>JADRCD010231538.1:316-13624 GCA_019843815.1 Montemys delectorum | reverse complement strand
TGTGCTGCGGCAAGAGCAAGCTGTTGACATGGTGGATACTTTGAAATGTCTCAACCATTGTAAAGCACCTTTGCATCATTTCACCACACATGAAATGATCCTACTAATGTACTGGTGTGGATAGATACTGCTAAATGGTAGTGTTTTGGCACCTCTTAATATTTTAAATTTTTCTTTCCTCAAGGCAACTGGTTTATTCTGAGTTATGAGGCAGGCGCTCACTCTGTAGCCTGGGCTGGTCCCACATTTGCTGGAATGTGCTTGCTTTAGCATTTCAAGAATGGGCATCACTGGAGTGAGCTACCATGCCTGCCAATTTTTAAGTTAAAATCTTGGCTGGAGTTATGTACAACAATTTCATCTTTGGGTTAAGTACCACCACAAATATTATTGAATACTTCATATTAAAAATGTAAAACCTTTTTTATTCAGCTGGCTGATGTGGCATGTAAGAAGCTAAGGGTGAAGGATAACATATTTGAAGCCAGCCCAAGCAACATAAACCATCCACTAAAACTAAAGATCCAAACAGCCAAACAACGATCCAAACAATGAAACAAAGAAACAGAAGAAAAACCTAAACACTGATTTTTCTTCATTCAGCCTACAGATTTTGAGGTGACTGGCATATTTTTAAATATTGGTTTAATATAGCCATTGGACTGTCTTTTATTCTATTTATAGAGATTTTACTGTGTATGTTAATGCAAAGTTATAATACACTTTTATTTTGAAGGCAGTCATAACAAAGCCCATCATAAATAATGTTTCTTTGCTTGTTTGAAGGGAGTTAGATTCATTCACTGAGTGTAAGGGAGATTGTCGTAAATAATAAAGATATCTTGGACATGGTAGCCAATGGTGTCTCTGCTATGACAGGAATGTGTTTTGTCAACATTTGACTAGAAACTTATTTCCTTACTCTTCTCTTCCTAAGTAGATGGAGGGAGCCATGAAAGCTGCCTAGGGCTAATGTGTCCTCCCCTACAAGCACATCCGACTGAGTGCCTACCCATCAGTTTCTTCCTGCAGAATTTGTCTCTGAACGTCCCATCTCTCCAGCCTCCCTAAGTTCCTCCCTTCCCCATTCTTGTTGCTTCTACTTTTCCTTTATAGATTTTTCCTGACTTTATTCTTTAAACTGAAAAGAAAAGATGAAAAAACTTAATGATCATTATCCTTTAAAAAGACAAGAAGACATGCATGGTGGTACCTGCCTGTAATCCCAGCACTCTGGAGGCAGAGGCGAATGAATCTCCAAAGTTCAAGACCAGCCTGGTCTAGACCAGCAGAAGCTTCAGAGTGAGACCTAATCTTAAAAACAAAACTGAACTAAACAAAGAACTCTTAGAACAAAGTAACTTAGTAGTACTCCTTATAGGTTTGTTGTGGAATTAGGACACCAGCTTTCCTGCTAGTTCCTCAGCCACACGCAGCTTATGGTGCCTCTGGAATGCTAAATATTCAACCCATTTGATGTCCGTGACATGCTTATTGGCTTAAAGGTTGTATGTTTTGGAAGTAGTTCCATAAGGTTTGGAGGCATTATGACATTATTTTTTATGAAAGGTCTTAAGGACCACTAAGTTGAAGTTGATTTTACTAAGATTTGGGAAATGTGATCTATACAAGGATAGATCAGATTCATTGACTGACTCAGTTACACTAGGCTCAGTACTTTTACAACTACTAAGTCAGAATCTACTATGGAGAGGTTGAAGTGGGGTGCAAACCTACCCAGGTACCTTGGGCTCTGGCATCTGCATTTTTTACGGTCTCTTCTACAACTGTGCAGACCTACAGAGTTGAAAGTCCTAGAACCATTCTGCCCAGACTAAGATGTTCCACCAAAACTTCCATCTACCAGCTTAAGTAAGGCAATATAGCCACACTTGGACAGCAAAAACATCTTAGCAGTGACTGCCATGATCAAGAGAGCTTACTCAAGTGTGTACAAGCTAAGTCACACCAAGATATCTGAAGAAAAATACAGGACTTCCCCTTCTGATCTTTCCCAGGTTGCCTTCAGGAGGTGGGTAGTACTTAAGTGTACCACATGAGATCAGGACATATAGCTGACATAGGCTGATATGGTATCAGAAGTTGAGGCTGATTTGATGGGAAAGCAATTAACAGAGTAGAACAGAGGCCAAGAGATAATATTTCAAAAGCATTACAGGAAGTACGTTCCATAATAATTGAAGAAGATAAAGATTCCTCAAAGTAGGAGGGAAAGACAGATTCAGAGAGAAGTGCAGAGTAGTTAATATTCTCCTTTGCAGAAGATGAAAGGAGAAATACTCAGTCTTTACCTTGAGTGGAGGCAGCCAGCATCTAAAATGATTATTACATTTTAGCTATTATTTGGGGCATGCCAGTGTACATAAACAGAGACCCACTCATTAGTCAGGATGGATTGATCTCTTGTCAGTCAGAATGGAATGCTGCTGTTGGACATTGCTGTGGGAGCTGGTGAGTGTGGGCTGGATTGAAATGAGTGTTCTAGTCTTAGCTTCTGTGGGTCCTGGGAGCTGTGGGACAAGGGATAGGGGTAGGTCAGGCCAAAGCAAGAGTGGAGTCAAAGTATGTCTAAACACAGGAAATCTACTCCTGAGACTGACAGGAGTAGGATTGCTGGCCCCCACCCACCCAGAGCCTCCATGTCCCAGCACATGTGGTCTTGTGTCCACACCTTTGCTGGCTGGAGGAGGTCACACAGCCTGGTAGCCAGGTTAAGCTTCTCTCCCCTTATAAAGACATGCGCAACAGCACCTGGAATTCAATTATAAATGAGGTGATCCTAGTGCCCTGGCCCCAGCCAGTGATGAACACTACCTCCCACTACAAGGCCTGTCCTTACCCCTCAAAGGTTTAAGTAGCCTTTGCTTTCTCTATTAAACAAGCAGTCCGCTGAAGGTATTGTCTCTGGAGAGTCCCCATCGAGCTCACAGATGCCCAAGGTTTCATCTGCTCCTGGCCATCCCAGCCTCTCTTCCCCTCTCAGGATCTGCTGGTTGCAATTATGGGCATCACTCCTGGACAGGTAGGGAGGCAGAGCCAGAGCAGCAAGTTCCTTTCCTGGTTCTATAATAAAATAATCTAACAAAAGCAAGCAAAGAGGGGAGGAAAGGTTAATTCTGGTTCAAGGTGTAATCCATCATGGAAGGGTAGTCACCGTAGTCTGCCAATATTAGAAGTGACCTTGGCACACAATTACATACAGAATCTTTGGGAAATACATAGAAATACTCTCAAGATGGTCAAAGAAGGTTTTTTTTGTGATGTGTCTTGGACATTGTAATGAATGCAAATTTACCAATAATCTGATTTTTTTTAATCTTTAGCATGCGCAAGGCCCTGACTACCTACCCAGGTGAGGGAAACAGAAAGGAAGAAAGCTGCATTTGTCCTCTTGCTCGGTGAAACTGTGGGGCAGCTGAAGGAGGAGACAAACCTGTAGCTAAGTAGGGCATCCTCCCTGTCACTTTTTTGTATATTTAGAAACAGTTCTCTACTCTGTTCTATACCACAAGAAGCTGTACGGGCAAATTGCAGTCCACTAAGACCCACCATGGTGGTAAGAGATAGGGGGTGCTGGTGATGGTCTTACCTTTCTGCTGGCTCATCATTCGGGTGTGGCCTAGGATCCCTAGTGTCTGTATAAACCTCTGTGGTGAAGTCTCTGCTGGATGGCTCCCAGGCTCTAGTAGTCCCTGCTTCCTTCTGGGATAAAGCACCTTTCTTGGGGTTGACTAACTGTATCATGTTTTGCTTCCTCTGAATTGTAATATCCTTTCAATTAGTTCTTAGTTCCAAATTCCTTTGACTGAATTACTAACAGTCAGCTCTGTTTTCCTAATTAGATTTCATAAATATTAAATGCCTACAAACCTCAGACTCTCATCTATAGAATAAAATTAGCAATCGCTTTCTTTGATGTTTGTTTTCATGACTATAGATAAAGGGTGTGGCCATAGCAGCAGTCAGCAAACAGTGGCTTGCCAGGGAAACACAGGCTACTGCTGGGTTTTATAACACCATTTTTGGGATACAGACATGGTCATTCATTGACTTGCTTTGCACCTCCGCTTTCACACTTGTAATGGCAGTATTGGCTATTTGAAAAGTAGATCTTAGAGCTTTCAAAGCCTAAAATCATTATCTTTGCAGAAGTTTGTCAATCCCTACTATATAGCATAATTCCTGTCTCTCTGCAGATGTCGCATAATTGTGGCTCTTATTTTCTTCTTGTATTGGACAGTCCCCTCAAGTTACATAGCCTTAATAAGAACACTGACACTAAAGTGTCTGTTGGTGACAGCTGGTGGAGAGCATAGAGATGATTCAGTTCTCTCTCTTTTGCTGTTGGTTTCTGTGATATGTTGTCACAGTGAGCACATTTGACAGTAGCTAAAAAGTAATGCGCAAGGATAGTTTAGTTTGGGTGTATCAGTCAGCTTTGTGCTCCTAAAAAGAACCTTAGAGAGTCAACTTGGAATGAGAAAAGATTTGTTTGGGCTCATGGTTCTGGAAGTTTCTATTTGTCATAGTGTGCTTTGGCTGTCAACTTGACACAACCCAGAGTCACCTACAAAGAGGAGACCTCCATTGAAGAATTACTTACTTAGGCTTATGGCCATGTCTGTTAGCTATTTCTTAACTGAGAGTTGATACAGAAGGGTGCAGCCCACCAGGATTGAGGCTATCTATCCCCCCAGGACGCGGGGCCCAGGTTGTATAATAGAGGAACTGAGTAAGGCAAAGCAAGCAGGCCGTCAGCAACATTCTTCCACAGTCTCTGCTTCAGTCCCTGCCTTCAGGTCCTGAGTGAGCTCCAGACCCTGCTTCCTTTACCAGTGGCCTGTGACCTATAAGCTTTTCCTCCTCAAGTTGACGTCGGTAATGAACTTATCACAGCAACAGAAAGCAAGTGAGGACACCATCTATGATTGTCAGCTTTATCCCTTTAGGCCTGTGATGAGACGGCTCACTGGATGCATAGAGTACAGCAAAAACAACTCACCATAATGTATAAGAGGCAAAGTCTTACTATTCTCTTCAAGGGCAAAGTTGCAAAGACACAAAGACCTCAACTAAACTTAGCCTTTGAAAATCCCACCATCTCCAGATGCTACAGCTGAGTACCCAGCCTCTAACATCTGAGCTGTTGGGGAAAGACTCAAGATGTAAACCAGAGAAACATGTGGACCACGCAGTATTCACATGTGCTGTTGATGTAATTTTATCAGTTGCCTACTGAAGCAACAAGTTCTGAAGTTACCTTATAAAGTTATCCCCATGTTCTTTTCTCCTTTTTTTATTGCCCAGCCTTGCCTTGAGCTACCTGTGTCGATGACACTGAACTTCTTGCCTCCACCTTCCAAAGGCTGAGATTATAGCTATGTCCCACCATACCTTGCTTAGGGAGTGCTAGGATTAAAACATCTTTGGGTATAAGAGGCAAGTGCTCTACCCACTGAGCTATAGCTCAGCCCACTTCCCCTGTTCCTGCTTTCGCATGTTGTCGTAGACAGAATTTATAGACAATATGAACTGATAAAACTGCAGTCTAGAAGGAAGTTGGTGTAGAAAAAAGTGTTTCATCCACTTGGATCATAAATCAAAATCAAACTATTTTGAGAGACTTTTGGGTTAAGTAGATGTCTGCTGCAGATTATATTGAGAATACTGACTTGCTGTTACTTGACATATGGATGTACAATGTTTCTCCAAAAAGTTTAAAAGCAGGTGTGTGATATATTTGTCAAACACCTTTGTTTTGGCATTTGCCCAAATTATGGGTGTAAACCCTAATAATTGCAAGACAAACACAGGAGTCCAAATCACAGAATTTCATAAATGTGTACTTGGGACCACATGAAAGGTTGTCCCAACACATTAAAGTTTATATTCCTTAATTATAATGATAATTATATGAGAATACATACATTTTCCTTGGTGATTAGGGAAGTAAAAATAAATAAGATGGGTATAGAATATATAAGCTACTCCCACCCAAAATGTCATTTTTCTCTCTCTGTTTCTCTAGGATACAAACCAAATGGTATTGATACCCACCTAAGCCACATTCATCTCACTTGAATTGATTTATATCTACATAATTTTTCATATATGAGGGAATCACACTCACATTTCTGGGAATGTTTGATTAATAGCAATCCAAACACTGAATTATAGAACGATAGATTTGCCTTCTACAAAACAATCATGTGATTATGGACTTTTACATATTTATTGATTGGTATCTTCCCATCTTTTGAATGAATAGTTGCACTATAAATGA
Organism: Montemys delectorum; assembly: GCA_019843815.1. Lineage (NCBI taxonomy): Eukaryota > Metazoa > Chordata > Mammalia > Rodentia > Muridae > Montemys > Montemys delectorum. The sequence continues at coordinate 7,320 of JADRCD010231538.1, read as the reverse complement.
TAGTTTAAGGAGATTCTATATATCTATCTTTTCCTAATAATAAAGAGTAAAAAAATGACTATTTTGATTCATGTCACCTCAATCTATATGATAGTATTTTAGCATACAAAGAAAATGATAAGGACATTGTCTAAGTAATATCCCTTTATTTGTATCATTTATGCAGCTATATATTTTTACTAAAGTAAAACTTTGTGTCAATGAACAAGGTTTAGGGTTATAAACCAGTATCCATGTGTGTCTGCCTATGTGCACACGTGCACACACACACACACACACACACACACACACACACACAAAACACAGAACATAAAATCATTGAAATTTTTCTTAAGTCTCAAGAATAGCACTGGAAAACAACCTCAAATAAATAGTGTGTCCTTGTGGTCAATGCAGAGGACAGTCACTTCAGAGCACTCCGAATACACTCAGAACACAGTGTGCTAGACCAAGTGGTCTCAAGGGTACTCACATATGGAAAGAAAATACTACTGTACAGACAAATTCAGAAATCAATATCATGAACCTCTCAAACTGTAGATTAAGGATTTTTAACAGAAAATTATGGGTCTAATCAACCACCCACAGACTGATTAAAAATACATTCATGTCTTGTAGCTTATACCATATTTTGATCAGAATATCTGCAGCTGAGAGTCGAAATGAATGACAGGCTAGGTGAAGACTACCTGGGAAAATGTCTCTCATTTCAGCAACTGAAGACCTAGCGTGGTGACTGAAATAGAGTGGTTGAAATAAATACAACAGACCATCTTGTATTTGAAGCTGCTTGAGAAACTGTTAGGTCATTCTTAAAGATCTTATGCACTGAATAACTGTCAATCTAGACTGACTTTGAAAAACACATTGAAACCTACCTGAATTTGTAAGAGCTGATCATCCAATGGTCAGGATCACTCTGCTGGGAAATGGTGTTTTCAACTTTCTCACTACTGCTAATGACTGTCAAAGTGTAAGGAACAGTGAAAGAGGGAACATTAAAATTTTCATCTTTGCAAATTTAAAAACCAAATATGAATGAGCGCTAAGATATTTTCTGTTCCCCTCTGCAATTCGGTGACCTCGTCTGTACTGTTTCTGTGTTTGTTTGATCTAGCTTCTACACTACGGTTGATGACAAAGACTATTTTATTCTTACAAGCAAATTTCTCCTGAAAAATGGTTTGTCCACTAGTTAGGTCCAAACAAGCACTGATGATCTGGAATTTTATCCTGCAAGCTGGAAGAACTGGCAAGATGATCAGTCAGTTTTATATTTCTACTTCACGCAGGAAAAAAAAGATCCCTACTTCCCAGAGAAGAGGTATAGAGATGCTGTTCGTCATAATTAGTACCATGTAACTACAAATGTGAGGCATAAACATATTTAGTGCAAAATGTAAATATTGCAACAAAGTGGGTTGGGCACCTGGGTCTCATCTGGATTTCTCCAGAATCAGTTATAGTACACAGGTAAACACAGGTGTAGGCCTTTCCAAACTTGCAGTATGCGATTCTAAAATTACACACGAATTCATCTTGTAGTGGCCACCTTAATTAACAGCTGCACTCGCTTCCAAAAACTGACTAAAATGCACTAACTCCTGGCAGGAGATGAGGAAGTTTATATATACACACACATGCACACATATATGTAAAATTAAAGCATATACCTGAGGAGAAAGTCTCTCTTAAATGTGAGAGGATGAGAGATGTAAAGTGGTTAAACATAGTCGGAAAGGAAGTACATTTTACGTAATGAAAAAGGCATCTGTGACAACTAGAGGAGTGGGGACTCCTCAGCTGGGTGCACTTATTCAGGAGCAGGGGTTGTCTGAAATTAATATCCATGTTTGTAACCAGGGGTCAGGTCATGTTTTCAGGGACCTGTGAGCATCTTCCATGGCTCTTAGCACACATACACGCTCCTGGCGAGTTTCATACATAGCACTTATATATGAGAAAGCTTAAAGGGAGAATTCTTCTCTACCAGGAACCTGCAGCTGCCACACTGGCTGGGACTCTTATCAGAGTCTTAGGCAGTGCTCATTATAGAAGTTTCTTCTTGCAGTACATGGTTACTAACACAGAGATCCACAACTGGTCAATGTGCAGACATGAGAGACTTGGAAGCATTCAGCCCTAAATAGCATGTCTCCACCAATCCCCTCCTCTCAAGGCCAGGGATCTGTGCAGAAGATGGGGTGGGAAGACTGGAAGAGGCAGGGGTGGCAGAGGACTGTAAGGAAACGGCACCTTCTAGAGCCAACAGGGCTGATGCACTCATGAACTCGCAGAGGGAAGACCCGAGACCCGCACAGGCTCAAACCAGACAAAAATCCCAGCCCTGAGAGGACAAGCAGACACAGAGTCCCATCCCTAACCAAGAAGGTGCTTGTAACTAATATCTGCTGGCAAAGGAAAAATCCAGTTTCTCCAGTGGGATGTCACGGGGCGCATCAGCCATGCCCAGGACAGGCTTTTTGCCCAGGAACAGCTAGCCAACACAAAACAGCCCCCACTGTGTGACTGTGTGTGTGTGTGTGTGTGTGTGTATGTATGTATGTAAAATAGGTATATACACAAAATATTTTCTGATAATACCATTATAAAACTGTATTTAGAAACAGTTCCTTCATGTGCGTATAATTGTCCAGAAAATGCAACTGCAAATTAATGAGATGTTTGTATCATTTTTAGATAAATTATTAAGTCTTGGCTGAATGATTCTTCAGGAAACATAACACCCTCAACCTTCTTAAGGCTTGCTTGATAGTTGGATATTCACAATCATCAATGGTAAGAATATCACTTTGCATAAACACTTACCACAAAATGGCAGCAATGTGCTCAAGACCATTTCAGAAATTATTGGAAATCCTATTCGGACTCCAGCCAAAATTTATTTTATGATGCATTGTGAAATAACTTAAGCCAGCAAACCAAACCACAATTTCAAAAATCAAACATTTTAATGCAATACGATCCAAAGATATAGTAATTTCACACAAGCTGAGGAAAGGTGGAAACATTGAGAGCCTCTGATTTTCATAATTAGACCATTATGCTTATACTGGAGCAGGAAACTTTGCATGTACATTAAACATGGCAATTCACAGCACACAATAGACTTAACTCTGAGCCAAGGTGAAACACTCCTAGCAGGGGAGCATGCACAGTGCAAAGTTCACGACTGTGTGTTCAGAATCCAGGCTTCAGTGGGATCACTGATGCCCCAGGTAACTGTGCCTGAAGTACCCCAGAATCACGAGGCACTGGAATTTTCAACTAAATTCTGGTTGTTATACATTCAGAAATTTTGAACAGTTGTCAACTTTTTCATGACATCCACATTTATTACACGACTCCCTGTGGCCCTATAACCTATAGTTTTAAAAGCTATTCTCTAGAAAAGTCCAGGGTAGGTTAATGTTTAATACTAACTACTGCAGATAAGAGCACAATGTAAATGCAAGCACGGTCTATAGGAAGATCACTGCTCTAAGAACATGCTGTATGTTTACAAACAGGTTTATAATGACTGAGTTCTACAGTAAAAGATCCTCAAATTTCAGTATCAAGATGCCTTAGACACACCCAAGTGTGGCTCTACAAGGTTAATGCCCTCTGACATCTGCTACTAGAAAATGATAGCCAGTCATATTCTACTTTGTCCTACAGTGTTTTCATATAGTCAGATCTTATAGCACCAAATTACCCAGCATTTCCTGTATCATTATTCAACTGAAGCCATGCTGTCTTCCAGCCAGAGTGGAAAACCCTCCTCACTAGAGAAGTATAACCCAAGGCTTAACCATCATCCATTGTCTTGGTTTGATTTCGTTATCTGGGAAGAGGAAACTAAGTTGAAGAAGTGCCTTCATAGATTGGCCAGTAGGCAAGTAAGTATGTGGGGCATTTTTTAGAGTAATGGCTGATGTGTAAGGGTGCAGGGCACTATGAGTAATGTCACTCTTGAGAAGGTGGTTCTGTGCATATAAGAAAGCAAACTTAGTAACTAAAAGGATAAAGCCATTAGCCAGTGAGTATTCATGGCTTCAGCTTCAGTTCCTACCTCCAAGTTGTGCTTTGAACTCTTGTCTTAGCTTCTCTCAATGTACTGAGACCAGGATATGTAAATCAAATAAACCCTTTCTTCCATGAGCTACTGTTGGTCTTGGTAATAGAAACCTCAACTCTTTTGTTTTTTTGTTTTTGTTTTAGTTTTTTTTGTTTTGTTTTGTTTTGTTTTGTTTTTGCTTTAGCCTTTTTGTCATAGACCCAGCTTGCCCTGACTAAAGTCCATTTATAGGGGTATTTATTTTAGTCCACAGTTCCATGTTAACAGTCCATCATCAAAGGAAAGTTAAGACATGAATTTTAAAAACTAGTCATTTCTGTAGTAAAGAACACACACACACACACACACACACACACACAGAGAGAGAGAGAGAGAGAGAGAGAGAGAGAGAGAGAGAGAGAGAGGCACAAAAGCCAAATGCTTGGCTCACTTTCCTCTACTCTTGCACATTCCAGGAACCAAGCATAAGGAATGATGCCACCCTCAGTATACGGCGTCTTCCCATAGCAATTAAAACAATGAAGAAAATCCTCCACAGGTACACCCACGTGCCAATGCTATCTAGACCATGCCTTATTGAGACTCTTGTCTCAGATTAGCCACAAGTGTGTCATGTTGACAATCCTCCAGAAGACCATGGATTTGGTACCCAGCAGTGTTTCTAAGCCAGGCATTGTTATGCTTTGCCTTGTAAATAATTTTTCCAGGTTTAAAAAAAATCAGCAAGTCCACTACCCACTCACTTCATGAAATGTATCTAGTTGAATTAGAATCTCATAGTTCACTGGTTCCCTGAATGTCTGTATTTTAAGCAAGTTGATGGACTGCTGCAGCATAGCCTTTTATACTCCGAAGCCTCGTGCAGCTGTAATGAACTCCTTTAGCTTCTGTTAGTATTATAGTCAGAGTATAAAGGGGTTCTTAGGGATTAGTGCCTCTGCTCCCTTATCCAAGCTGGTCATCATGGTTGGCCCTCAAGATGGGGCCACCCATGCTCCTACCAGAGAGGAAACAGCTTGGGAACAGTGGGAGTGTTCACATGGGACACAAAGCTTTGTATTCTAATCATTTCTATGTTGGTGAAGTATCGTGTGCCCTTTGCATGGGAGAATCTTTAAATTATCACCTGACTTGATTCTATAAAGTTCAAATTGTCCTTGGGAATTACTTTATAATCTCATAAAAATTATGACAGCGATTCACCAAGCAATGCATGAATTTGTGTGAATGCCAAATTTGAGATGATACCTTAAATACATTTTTTAAATTAAATATTTGCCTTTCAAAGTATAGCCCCACCCTGATCATCAAGGACATTGTTTCAAAAGAATGCCTTGATGTTATTTGAAACTATCATTTTGTCTTCCTTAAGTATGTCAAAGTTTTTTTAGGAACCAATAAGACTTGGGATCCCCATGGACTATAATCAAAACACAAAACGTTTGCAGTAGGTTGGGTCTAAAACCTGCTGTTCCCTTTCCCAGTCTTTCCTATTCCGTTCAAATGTTCAACTGTTTAGCAGGCTCAGATAACTTAATCAGTGAAGCGCTTATTTTTGGCATTCTCACATTCCAAATTAAAATTACATTATATTTTTTTGGGATAACCCCCCACCAGTACCATCTGTGAATTGAATGGTGTCATTACATCAAAGTACTGCAATTAGAACAATAGGGTAAAATTAATGCCAATGTTAAATACAGATGTGCCAAATATGATGGGTAGTTGATACACAATTCAAATTGACAGCCACGTGCAATGTGGAAAGTATCCAGGCATAACCCCAGATCCAGTTGGCCAATGGATGTCATGATTGCTTCACAGAGAACATATTTAAAAGAGATTTATTTGGCAGTAAGAAAAAGTTAGTCTGAAAAGACCATGGTCTATCCTAGGTTACTCATGCAAAGCTCTCATTATCCTAGAATAAAAATGGGTCCAAAGAAGATAATACAAAGGATGTGAAGCATTCCATAGCCATGCAACCAAATCCAAACCTTTCTTCTGTTTAGGGATACACTTAATATATCTATAACACAGTGGACCACAAGACATTACTCATCTAGTGGCAACATTTTCACATTTTGGTTGCTGAGACAACTATCATATTATTATGTAATGGGGCTTCTTAATATAGGTTGGTAGAGCAACATTCACCATTGCCTATGTTCACTCTCTTTGTAAATAAACTTTTGTAAGGAAAGGTTAAGGACTAAGTTCTTTGAGGGTTAGGATCTTCTAAAGTTTTTCATTAAGGCTGAAAATCAAAGGTGTCTCAAAGGTGTCTTAATCTGCATTGTCTTGTATTGATGTATGAGAGGCTCAACAGGGAACAAACGAATCAGTGAAAACCACTCCACTGACTTCTCAGTGACAAATGCAGCGGCCATTCCTATGCTAAAACACTGCTGTTACTTCACAGAAACTTTTAGCAGAAAGTATAAGGTCTTTTGTGTTTATGAATAAGTATAATTAACCTGCAAATCTTCCAACAGCAGCTTTTTATTTGTGTCAATGTTTCAAACATTCAACAATATTAATAAAGCAAGAATAGCAATTACCTAAGTTGAGACTTATATGGGGACCCCAGCTGATGTGGTTTTGACCATGAAGTCTGTGTTCAACTGTGGTCAAGACGGTGTCTTTCTATGTAATAATAATAATAATTATAACTCCTTTTGTGTTCCCTTTTGAAAGATGGTATTTTCAAATCCTTTCTCTTCATTGTTGCTCAAATTTCCATGTTGAGGAAAGAAAACAGGATAATGCAAACAATCATGATGAAGAGACACACATCCTAACAGTCACGGTGAAGAGACATACATCCTAACAGTCACGGTGAAGAGACACACATCCTAACAGTCATGGTGAAGAGGCACATCCTAACAGTCACGGTGAAGAGACACACATCCTAACAGTCACG
>JADRCD010231537.1:11457-24950 GCA_019843815.1 Montemys delectorum | reverse complement strand
CCCTTTAGTACGAACAACAATATGAACTAACTAGTACTCTCAGAGCTCCCAGGGACTAAACCACCAACCAAAGGGTATACATGGTGGGACTAATGGCTCCAGCAGCATATGTAGCAGAGGATGGCCTAGTCAGTCATCAATGGGAAGAGAGGCCCTTGGCCCTGTGAAGGTTCTATGCCCCAGTGTAGGGGAATGCCAGTGCCAGTCAGCAGGAGAGGGTGGGTTGGTGAGCAGGGGGTGAGACGAGGGAACAGGGAACAGGATTTTTGTTTGTTTGTTTGTTTTTGTTTTTTCGGAGGGGAAACTGGGAAAAGAGATATCATATGACATGTAAGTAAAGAAAATATCTAATAAAAATAAATACTAATACTACAACTAATAAAGAAATGTTCAACATTCTTAGTCATCAGGGAAATGCAAATCAAAATTCCACCTCACACCAGTCAGAATGGCTAAGATCAAAAACTAGGTGACAGGAGCTGCTGGCTAGCATGTGAAGAAAGGGGAACACTCCTCCATTGTTGGTGGGATTACAAGATGGAACAACCACTCTGGAAATCAGTCTGGCAGTTCCTCACAAAATTGGAAATAGTTTCATCTGAGGACCCAGTTATTCCACTCCTGGGCATCTACCCAAAAGATGCTCTACACATAACAAGGACACATGCTCCACTATGTTCACAGCAGCCTTATTTATAATAGTCAAAACCTGGAAACAACCTGGTGTCCCCCAAAAGAAGAATGGATACAGAAAATGTGGTACATTTACACAATGGAGTACTACTCAGTTATTAAAAACACTGACTTCATGAAATTTGCAGGTAAATAGATAGGAGTTAAAAATGTCATTTGAGTGACGTTACCCAGTCATAAAAGAACACACATGGTACATACTCACTGATAAATGGATATTAGCCAATAAAATCATTTTTATGTTTTCTCTCCCTTTGAACCTTCCTTATTACTTCATGTGATAGCATCTTGATGGGGTAAAAGATAATTCAGTGTTTTCTCAAGTTGTTTAAAATTATATTTCTAAATGTGATCACCTGTTAGCTGTGCTTAGATTTATGGAGAGTCTAATTTTCTACATTAATTGCAATAACATTTTACTGATGAACATTCAGTTTCCCATAAAGTACACATTCACTAGTCCTTTCGTGATGGGCTTTCTAATGCCCCTTTGTATAAACATGCATGTACACATGCTGCTCATTCAAGACTGCGGCCTTTATATCTGTAGAAATGCATTGAGCCAATGCCGCATTTCATCTTAGCCTCATATTTGAGCTCTATCTAAGTCTCAGTGATATCCTTGTCATCTGATAAGGTAATACCATGGTCTGGATATCGAGAAAGCATTTATAACAGGACAACCATTCCACACAAATAGCCTGTTCAAATATCTATAGCATAATTGGGTGTTTTAATAATTTCCCCCTTTTCCAAGCATATCACAAACATTACACAGAGTGGTAATTTCCTTTTGTTGCAGCAACTATAGAACAAGAGAGACACTAACTTTTAGTGTCTTGCTTCCTTACATCCTACAGTACAACACCATGAAATGGAGTCTTACTGCTAAGGAGAGAGAGAAACATAGACCAGTGTGCTCACAAACATGTACACATGCATACAGAAAGATGAATTATCTGAGATTAAGGTAGATCTTACTATGAGTAATACCTACTTCCCTACTTACATAGTAATCAAACATTTGTAGAAATGTAAATGTTATCTGTAAAATCTATAATGAATTTAATGCTGTTTTGAAACACACATTCAAGCATTTGGATCCTTTTCTATGTTCTTATCCCAGCTCTGGATGGTTTAGTATCCTTTCAGAAAATGTGAGGCAGCTATTCATAAGTACCCAGAGAGACACTTGAAAAGTATTGAATTAGCCATGGCCTTCTTCCGCATGTCATCTCCTTTAATCCTGACAATAACACTTGAGAAATGTATGGTATCATTATGGTCATGTTGGTGTCATAAGTGACAGACGAAGATATGGAGAATTTAGGAACTCAAGTAAGGAGGCAAAAATAATGAAGTTGAAAAATCAGGTTGTAATATCAGTACCCATTCAAATACTTTTGTTCTTCTTTAGTTCAGAACATCATAGCTGGCAAGATATAACGGTAGATTGAAGTGGAAATGGGGAGAGAGGAACTAAAAGCTTCAGATGCTGGTAAGTGCTTTGGAAACAGCTTTGGAAGATCTGGATTTTCTTATAGAGCACAGGACTGTGACTTAAAATAAAATGTGTCTCCCATCCTCTTTGTAGATCCCTGCTTTTCCTGTTACTTTTAGACTTTTTAAAATAAGACATTTAATATCCTATCTTTCACAGCACATCATGAAGAAAGCTTATTATTATGGTTGAACTTGATTGTCAAGTTAATGGGATTTAGAATCACCATGGAGACAAATCTCTGGGAGTGTCTGTAAGGAATTTTCTAGATTAGAGCAATAGAGGCAGGAAGACCCATCATGTATATGGGGAGCTCTAGTCCAGGTCCAGGACTGAGTGAGAGGGAGAGAAGGGGCTGAGCTGCAGCTTTCCTTGTTTTCTAACTTACTATGGAAACAGCGTTGCCAACCGCCTACTTCTCCTGCCACAGTACCCTCCCCATCCTGATAAACTATAGGTCAAAATAAGACCTTCTTTTCTTACATTGCTTCTTCCATGTATTTTGTGGCAGCCATGGTACAAGTTGCTAGCAATGCACATATGATGGATGCAAAGGAAATTAGAATGCAGAAAATGTCCCCTAAAATCGTAACTTCTATTGTAAACATGAAGTTGCTAGTAAGATATTCTTTTTACCAGAGGAAAAGTGCTTCTGTGTGTCATATGACATGTGTGATCTACATAGTTAGTAAAACTGATAGTATTAATAAAAATCTTAATAGGCTTCCTGATTAGAATAAAATGATATTTTTGAGCCAAATCTCTAATTAGAACAGTACATTTACCAACTGTTCTCATGGGAAAAGGAGCCAGGATTCATCATTTAAAGTAATACCTAATTAATCCTTCTCTGTAACAGATGCCAGCCGTATTTTCAAATCTTGTGTAGACAATGACTTGCAGTATCAATCTTTTAATTATCTATCCTGGGTTATTATTTTTTTTAGTGTCATAATTATATGGGTAAATAAAGACAATATAGAGAACTTTGCTAAAGTTCATCTGTTCACTCCAACAGTAGAGATTGTGGAAGGCTATAGACCACAAACACAGCCAGGGTTCCAGCAGAAATGGTTTCAAGTGAAGTGCAGGAGTGAATTTGTTAACTCTGTACACTGGGCTGAGAGAAGAGCAGGGTTCTAGAAACTGTCCTATATTGCTATTCTAGCTTATGAATTTCAGAACACCACTTTGGGCCTCAGATACACTGAATGAAGCTTAGAAGCACGGATCTGTGGGATACTTTTGGGTGCCTTAAAAAATTTTTCTCCCTAATCAGTTTTATAATTCACATTTCATTTGACTTTATTTTTAGAATATGCATGTGTGTAAGTATGTTTGTGAACACAACGGACTCTATTTCTATCTCTCCTTAATGCTAAGACTCCATTTCATGGTGTTGTATTGTAGATGAAAGGAAGCAAGACAGTGAAAGTTGGTGTCTCTGTTGTTCTCTAACTGCTATAATAAAACACCCCACTACCAGCATGTTAAGGGAGAAAGAGTTTATTTCAGATCTCATTCACAGGTCTAGTCCATCATCATAGGAAAGTCTCTGCAGCAGGAGCTTGATCCTGTGGGTCTTCTTGCACCCACAGTGAAGAGCCAGCCTGGAATGAATGTTTGTGCTCAGCTTACTTTCTCATTTATACAGTCCAAGATTCCATCCCAGGGAGTGATGCCATCCACAGTGAATGGGCTTCCTAGCTTAATTAATGCAATCAAGATGATTCCTTGAAGGAGAGCTTGAAGACAAGTCTCTTGAGAGCTTCTAAAACTAATCACGGCTGCTAAGCTTGGTTATGTCTGTAGACACGTAGCATGTGTTGTCGGTAGGAGAGGAACATGATTTGATTGTTGATTTTGGTATACACTTGGATGCTTAGGGTGCCCTTTCACTGTTTGTTAGAAAAATACTTATGACAGATGGTGAGTATGCACCTTTAATTCTTAGCACTGCTTGTGTACTAATTTCGGATGCATTGTAGTCAGGTAATTCCTTAAAAAAAAAAAAAAACCAGAAGTAATGAACAATGGAAAAATATGACATAGAGTTGATATGTAAGAAATGGTGTCAGTACTTGCTGTAGCAATGAAAGGCAGTAGCTTAAAAATAGAATCCTCATAAATCTGAATTTAGATGCAAATGGCAGTGGTTTAACCTGTGAACATATTGACTTTGAGTGATCTATTGATGCTTTAACAAAATCCCATGGGTTTGGTAGCCTTAATGAATGTTAAAATAGTTAATATAAGAGCTGGAGATAGCTAACATTTTATTAAAGGCACCGTTTATGTACGTTATATTAATGAATTTTGCTGCTTTCCCACATTGTCTTCCAAAAAAAAAATTCTACACAGATACTTTTATAAAGGTAACTTTTGGATGTGAAAACCAAGATCTGGAGATGTTCAAAACCTTGTGCGAATAATTCCCAAATAAACATTTTTACTCGTACCTTTGGACAACAATACTGTCTGTCCCCTGGGCTTACTCAGAATCTACTGCAATTCATGTACCTAAACTAAACTGTCATCTGTGCACTGAAACTTCTTGTCTCCCAGTGACTTTGCTGCTTGAGTAACAACTCTTATCACCCACCTAGGGCCCATGAAGAGCTAATGCGTAGTCTTTCCTCTTCTTTCCTGCTGTATGTAATTAGCCATTCCATCAGTTCAATTCTGTCACCTCTGTGTTTGTAAATTGGTCTTCCCTATTGGCAAGGCTTGGTCTAACATGCTATTTCTCCCATGTGTGACTGTGAAACATCAGAATAATGACCACCTGTCTCCCAGCTACACTCAGTATCTGCTCTACACGTTAGCTTGAGTGGTGCTTTAAAATCACTTAACAGAGATGCTTGAACTTAGTAACTTTTGGGTGCAGTGCAATTTCCTTAACATATTTTCTGGTTCTGCTCTCTGCTTATCTACCTCAGACTTCAGGCTCAGAAAGCTCCTTCTATTTTCTTCCTTCATATCACATCCCTTAGATCACTTCATATCCCTTAAACCACAGTCTTATTTTTTTCTTTTGGAGCCTTGTTTTTATTGCTCTAAGACCCTTCCAAATGTATTTTAATGTTATTTATGAATCCCTTTCTAGGTGCTAAACACAATTCTAAAAGCTCAGATACAGTAGCCTGCAAGACCAATGAAGTCCTTGTCCTAAAGGGGATAGATCACAAATGAATATTTTGTATTTGAGGATGATGGTAAGGTCTTTGAAGATAATCAGATAATGAGGTTGGGCACGAGAGGATGTAGAACAAGGAGCTGTGGGGTAGATGTATTTCTAGATGCAGCTTTCCCATACCTCTGACCTGCGATGGGACCTCATGTTCCAGCTCATGCCTGATTTTGCTTCAACTTATGTTTTGGATCCTGGCTTAATCAGCTCCTAGATGGGAGGTTTTCTCTTTCTTCTTTGCTCTGCCTGGAAGAGGTGCCTGTGTATTCTGCACATGCCAGCTTCTCTGTTTGCTCTCTAATAACACTTGATTACACTTTCAATTCACTACGTAAAATCTGTAATATAGTGTAAATAGCATAAAAAAGAATGTCTTATCTTTGGGCAATATTTCCATAAATTAAATCACACCCATGAGATACTTATCCTACCATGCTTATATTTACATTAATGTTTGTGAAAACTCACACAAAATACATAAAATAATATCACTTACATACCAGACTAACATTGATATTTAATTACACACTTATGAAAATTGATTATGTTTCTAGCTTTACCACCATAGGATCTCTCTTCTCTGAAATTTTAGAGATGGCTTTCGTAAGAAAGGTATAGTCAGGCTACAGCTTATGTCTTAATTCATCTCCTGCTGTTATAACTAAACACCAAAGACTGGGTAATTCATAAAGAATAGGAGTTAATTAATTTCATAGTTGTGATGATAGAAAGACTAAGAGGGTATTACCAGTGTCTAGCCTTCTTGCTACATCATAACATGGAGGCTATCACATGGAGAGATAAAGCACATTTGCTAGTTTTGACCTGACTTCCTAATAAAGTCTCCACATTCTTCTGAGTCTAGACACTATCTAATCCTAGTGGACTCCCAAAGTCCAACATCAATTTCCATTAATATATGTATTGAATGAATAACTTTCCAGTGTGGGAATATGAATTAGTTAAAAGATGATCTGACTTGGACAGGTGAGAAAATTTGTCAGCATAGCACAGAAGATCTTGTTAGCCAATGCAAAGAAGAAGGACTTTATTCTAAGTGTATTAGCAAACCTGAGGGAGTCATGTCAGGAGACTGGCATGGCCAAGTTCCTTTATCCTTTGAAGGTACTCCAACTAATGTATAAAAAAAGGTATTTTAGCAAGAGGGAAGGCAAGCCATGAAACCATAAGTAACATAGTAACTTGTGATTGAAACAACTCAAATGAGGGATCTGAAAGAGATGTGCACATTCTATCATAGAAATTATCTTCTATGAGAACAAGGAGTGAGGTGCACTGATACAGAGTTAGGAATCAGACAACCTTTTATTTAAACCCAGCCTTGAGAGGGTGCAATGAAAATCTATTTATAAGGATGAGAATCTACCTCCCAGGATTATTGATGTTTGTAGGTGAAGAAGGCCAATAGACATGATTTCCTAGTTGATCTGTAAATCAGAAATCTCTTGTGGGTAGTACTAACTTACATTGCCACTGATCATGAGTGGTGAACATTACTACCTTCTTGGCACTGTGCCACAGAAAGATACTAGGTCAAGTTCTTTTTCCTAGACAGCTTATAGGGTAGTTGGAAAGATAACTCTCAGGTGCAATTAATATTAGGTACAATTACACAGTTATATAACAACTTTAATCATAAGTCCTACTAAGGAGACGCAAAGGATAAACCTAAGCTACACTGTTATTTACTTAATGGTCTTTTAAAAGGTGATACCTGGAACAGTACTTTTTAATAAGGACTGTCAGAATAAACTACCATAAAAAAATCAGGTTAGAGGGAACAGAGAGATAGTTCAGCGATTCATAGCACTTGTTGCTTTTGCAAGGGACCTGGTTCAATTTCCAGTACTCAAATGGTGACTCAGAACCACCCATAATTCCAGTTCCTGGAGATCTGAGCCTCTTTTTGCCACCAGGGCCAGTAGTCACACATGTGGTACACTTCATACATGCAGGCAAAGCAGTCATACATATAAAATAAGATAAATAGATCTAAGGAATAAAAAAACAGAACCTTGCTGGATCTGAGTTCTTTGCTATACATCAGAGTAATCAAGGGTTTTGTGTTATTTTTGATAGAGAAGAGGTTTGCAGTTTCAAAGCTCAGTCTAGAAATGAGCAACACACATATTAGGAAGGTGGAGGGAAGCGTTGTGTTCATACCTCCACTTGCTTCCAAGATGTGAATGCAAACAGGGAGGAGGGTTAGGTTTAGGACAGTTCAGTTAGTAGATGGCTAAAGAATCTAGGCAGATATTTCCAGAAGAGTGGACTGAGCAGTTCCAGGTTTACACAATGAAATGGATTTCCTCTTGCTGTGACTCACAAATAGTTCAGTATCTCTTCAGGACCCATCTATAATTTTCTTTATGTTATAAACATCAAATAATAAATCATAAACTCTAATTTAATTTAGAGTTTTTCATAAGTAAAAGACCTAAAATGATGTTTGTAATATTCTACCTATTCTTCACATTTAAAAAAAAACAACAAAAAAAAATTGTCCTTGAAAAGCCTGGAAATTCAAGGATGATGGGTGTCTCCAATGCATGGAGACCAGATGCATGCCTCTGCTTTATTTAATTTTGTTTGGTTGGCTTTGTTTTGTTGTTGTTATTTTGCAAATGTTTAGAGTGAACTGAATTCAGAAAGTGCTCAAACGCCAGCCTGTGGCTAAGAACTTTTATGTCTTAGCAATATAATATTAAAAGGAAATCACAGAGTCTATCCATTCACTGATAACTCCATGCAAATGCATCAAAAATACCAAACAAAGACAGGTCAAGGTCTCATCCTAAGAACTATATTCTTGTATTGAAGAGTCGCTCATGAGGAAGGACTTTTTACTAAGTACATTCACTTTCTGTCCCTGCTCACTGCATTTAGAGTTGGGTGGGTTGATGGTGTTCCTTTCTGGGTGTGCTGATGAGGCTAAAACTCCCAGCAGCCAATCAGCACTTTGTGTGCTCTGATTTCTAGTGCAATGTCCTTTGAGCAAGGATTCTAAGTCCAGGCTGCCAGGCAGGCTCTGTGGGTGGTCTCGGCCTCAAAGTCAGAGCCATGTCACACTGAATTGCTTCACCTCTGATCACAGAGCTCCATGTCCTACAGGCTGCTGTGTCTTCTCTGTGCCCAGCAAGGTTATAGTCCTTTAAATTGGGTCACTGGAAACATTTTTTTCTTGCCTGCTGTAACACAAGCCAAATCTCCTTAAGTGTCTTCTAGCTTTCTGATCACCTGGAATATTCCATTCTTTTCTTGGGAGTGTAAGGGTTTTTTTTCAATAGGCAACCAGATGGAGCCCTGCCATTTGAAGATGCTGGGCTTTAACAAAGAGCCAGCTGCGAGAGCACTTTTTCTTCATTGAGGCCAAACTCCTTGGGAGTTATAAATGACTGCAAAGTTATGTCTTGCTTGACTCAGCAAGTGGCTCATCTTTCTCATATCCTTTCCTAGGAGGGAAGTTTGAGGCCCTCTGCCTGTGGATATGGTGCACACATCTGCGAACTCACAAAATTGGCAAGAGTATTTCCTAGAGGTAATAGTGAGTTTTACTCTAAAATAGGATGTTTTCCTCTACTCATCTCTTACCATAATACAACTTATTGGGGCATCAGATTCAACTGAATTTTTTTTCTTCCCTTAAGTTTAGGACATGAACATGAATTGCTTACAAAGGTGCTTGGCTTCTAAAGATGCTGATTAAATAGTGACTTTGCTTCTTCTGATCCATTTCCTTTTAAAAACAAGATGTTTTTCTTTCTCCACATCCTCACCAACATGTGCTGTCACCTGAGGTTTTGATCTTAGCCATTCTGATTGGTGGAAGGTGGATTCTCAGGATCGTTTTGATCTGCATTTCTCTGATCACTAAGGACTTTGAACATTTCTTTAGATGTTTCTTAGCCGTTTGAGATTCCTTTGTGAGTTCTCAGTTTAGTTCTATACTCCATTTTTTGATTGGCTTGTTTGGTTTTTTGGTAGTTAGCTTCTTGAGTTCTTTATATATTTTGGATATTATCATTATCAGATGTGGGGTTAGTGAAGATTTTTCCCAATCTGTAGGTTGCCGATTTGTCCTATTGACTATGTCTTTTGCCTTACAGAAGCTTTGAGGTCCCATTTATCTATTCTTGATCTTAGAGCATGAGTCATTGGAGTTGTTTAGGAAATTTCCTCCTACACCAATGAGTACAAGGCTCTTTCCCAGTTCCTCTTCTATTAGATTCAGTGTGTTAGGTTTTATGTTGAGGTCCTTGGTCCACTTGGACTTGAGCTTTGTGCAAGTTGGCAAAAAGTTTCATTTTTCTACATACAGACAGCCTGTTAGACCAGCACCATTAATTGTAGATGATTTCTTTTTTCAATTGTATATGTTTGGCTTCTTTGTTAAAGATCAAGTACACGTAAGTGTGTGGTTTTATTTCTGGGTCTTCAATTCTATTCCATTGATCAATGTGTTTGTTTCTGTACCAATACCATGCAGTTTTTATCACTATTGCTCTGTAGTAACACTTGAGGTCAGGACTGGTGATTCCCCCAGCCATACTTTTATTGTTAAGTATTGTTTTCACCATTCTGGGTTTTTAGCCTTTCTAGATGAATTTGAGAATTGCTCTTTCCATGTCTTTGAAGAATTGTGTTGGGATTTTGATGGGGATTGCATTGAATCTGTAGATTGCCTTTGGTAGGATGGCCATTTTTACTATGTTAATTCTGACAATCTATGAGCATGTGGGATCTCTCCATTTTCTGAGATCTTCTTTGATTGCTTTCTTGAGAGACTTGAAGTTCTTGTCATACAGATCTTTCACTTGTTTGGTTAGAGTTGCCTCAAGATATTTTTTATTATTTGTAGCTATTGTGAAGGGGTTGTTTCCCTAATTTCTTTCTCAGCCTGTTTATCATTTGTATAAAGGAAGGCTACTTATTTATTTGAGTTAATTTTATATCTGGCTGCTTTGCTGAAGCTGTTTATAAGCTGGAGAAGTTCTCTGGAAGAGAGACAGCGCCACTTATATATATTATATATTATCATATCATCTGCAAATAGTGATATCTTTATTTCTTTTTTGCCAATTTGTATCCACTTGATCACTTTTTGCTGTTTTATTGTTCTAGCTAGCACTTTGAGTACTATATTGAATAGATATGGGGAGAGTGGGCATCCTTGTCTTGTCCCTGATTGCTGATAGGAATGCAAACTGGTACAACCACTCTGGATATCAATCTGGAGAGGTTCCTCAGAAAATTGGAAATAGATATACTTGAAGAACCTGCAATATTTGGTATGCACTATTGCATACCAAAAAGATGCTCCACCATGCCACAGGGGCACTTGTTCCATTATGTTCATAGCAGCCTTGTTTTTTTTTTTTTTTTTAAGATTTATTTATTTTATTTGTATGAGTACACTATAGCTGTACAGATGGCCGTGAGCCACCATGTGGCCACTGGGAATGGAACTCAGGATGGCCCTGCTCACTCCAGTGCAATTCACTGTAGCTGTCTTCAGAAGTACCAGAAGAGGGCGTCAGATCTCATTACGAGTGGTTGTGAGCCACCATGTGGTTGCTGGGATCCGAACTCAGGACCTTCAGAAGAGCAGTCAGTGCTCTTACCTGCTGAGCCATCTCACCAGCCACCCTTGATTTTTATAGCCAGAAGCTGGAAACAACCCAGATGTACCATGACAAAAGAATGGATACAGAAAATGTGGTTCATTTATACAGTGGAATAATATTCAGCTATTAAGAATGAGGACAGCCTAAGTTTTGCAGGCAAATGGTTGGAACTAGAAAATATCATCCTGAGTGAGGTAACTCAGACCCAAAATGATATGCATGGTATGTACTCATGGTGTGGGTATTAGCAAAAAAAAAAAAAAAAAAAGTATAGAATTTCCAAGATATAGTCTACAGAACTCAAAAAAGGCCAACAAGTTGAAAGGCCCAAGTGAGGATGCTTCAGTCCGAGTTGGAAGGGAGAAGAAATCAATCATAAGGGAGGAGGGAGGGACCTGGGAGG
This sequence comes from Montemys delectorum, assembly GCA_019843815.1. NCBI lineage: Eukaryota > Metazoa > Chordata > Mammalia > Rodentia > Muridae > Montemys > Montemys delectorum. The sequence continues at coordinate 13,518 of JADRCD010231537.1, read as the reverse complement.
GAAAGGGAATGGTGGGAAGAAAGGGGAACATGGGTGGGGGAAAATGACTGAAAACCCTGAGGGTCAGCAGAAAGAATGGAAATATGTCCACCTTTTGGTCTTCCTTTTTCTTGAGTTTCTTGTGATTTGTGGGTTGTTCTTCCTGTATTCCAAACTTCTGGGCTAATAACCACTTATCAGAGAGTGCATACCATGTGTGTTCTTTTATGATTGGGTTACCTCACTCAGGATGATATTCTCCAAATCCATCCATTTCCCTAAGAATTTCATAAATTCATTGTTTTTAATAGCTGAGTAGTACTCCATTGTGTAGATGTACCACAATTTCTGTATCCATTCCTCTGTTGAGGGACATCTGGATTGTTTCCAGTTTCTGGCTATTATAAATAAGGCTGCTATGAACATGGTGGAGCATGTGTCCTTATTACATATTTGAACATCTTTTGAGTATCCTTCTTAAAAGGGGGAACCAAATACCCACGAAAGGAGTTGCAGAGATTAACTATGGAGCAGAGACTGACAGAAGGACAAGCCAGCCTAAATATAGCTGTCTCCTGAGAGGCTCTGACAATACCTGACTAATACAGATGTAGAGGCTCACAGCCATCCATTGAACTGAGTACACAGTCACCAATGAAGGAGTTAGAGAAAGGATCTATGTAGCTGAAGGGCTTGCAGCCACTTAGGACGAACAACAATATGAACTAACTAGTACCCTCAGAGCTCCCAAGGACTCACCCACCAACCAAGGACTATACATGGTGGGACTGATTGTTCTGGCAGCATGTGTATAGTAGAGGGTTGCAAATTCGATCATCAATAGAAAGAGAGGACCTCGGCGGAGTGAAGCTTCTGTGTCCCAGTGTAGGGGAATGTCAGGGCCAATAAGTGGGAGAGCGTGGGGTGGCAGGCATGGAGAGGGGGGAGGCAACAGGGGTTTGTTCTCTCCCTGTGTTTTTGTTTGTTTGTTTGTTTTTTGGAGGGGAAACTGGGAAAGGAGAAATTTACATGTAAATAAAGAAAATACCTAATAAAAAAAATTGAAAAAAAAAAAAAAAAGAATGGAAACATGTAACCTCAGGAGGTAGGAGGTTGGGGGACACTCCAGAATGTACCAGAGACCTGGGAGGTGAGAGACTCTCAGGTCTCAAAGAGAGCGGCCTTAGATGAAATGCTCTACATTGGGGAGAGGGAACTTGTAGAGCCCATCTCCAAAAGAAAGACAGGGCATCAAGTGAGGGATGAGGTTGTATCCCACAGTCAAAAATCTCACCCATAATTGTTCCTGTCTGAAAGAACTACAGGTATGGAAATGGAGAGGAGATTGAGGAAAAGAAGGTTCATCGACAGGCCGAAGAGTTATCTAGCTCAAGGAGAGGGCTCAAGACCTGACACTATTACTGAGGCTATGGAATGCTCACAAAAAGGGACCTATCATGACTGCCCTCTGAAAGACCCAACAAGCAGCTGAAAGAGTCAGATGCAGATATTTGCACCCAACCAATGGACAGAAGCTGATGACCCCTGTGGTTGAATTAGGGGAAAGCTGGAAGAAGCTGAGGAGGAGGGCACCCCTTGAGGAGGACCAGCAGTCTCAATTAATCTGGACCACCAAGATCTCTCAGATACTGGAACACCAACCAGGCAGCATACACCAGGTGATATGAGGCCCCCAACACACATACAGCAGAGGACTGCTGGGTCTGAGTTTTGTCAGAGAAAATGTACCTAACCCTCAAGAGACTGGAGGCCCCAGGGATTTTAGAGGTATGAAGGGGTGGGGGTGGGGGTTGGGGTTGGGGACATCCTTGTAAAAACAGAGGTGCGGGGAGGAGGTGTGGGATGTGGATCATTTGGAGGGTGAACAGGAAGTGGATAAAATCTGGAGTTTAAAACAAACAAACAAATAAACAAACAAACTTTAAAAAAAAGAAAAGAAAAAATTTTAAAAATTACCCTTATGGGAAAAAAAAGATGTTTTTCTCTTAATAATTCCTATATTATGTCCTTTACATTTTTGCTTACCTTAAATTAGTGAATTAAAGTAGGATTCTTTTTTTT
>JADRCD010231536.1:2961-15971 GCA_019843815.1 Montemys delectorum | reverse complement strand
AGAGAGAGAGAGAGAGAGAGAGAGAGAGAGAGAGAGAGAGAGAGATGGTGGGGGCAGGAGACCTAATAGTTTTGGATGATTAAAATATTTTTCTGCAAATTATAAATTCCAAGCCACTTCTAAGAGACACTATAGATTCAAGAGTGGAGAACAACTATACTCTGCTTGTGGCTTGAAGAGTTATAAGCTATTATATCTTGCCAAATTGATGTCTTCTTATCTCTACACACTCTCTCATGTGAATTCATACATATGTGTGTGAGCACACACACACACACACACACACACACACACACACACACAAGTAAAATGTAACTTAAATAGAAGGACGGAGGAACAAAATAGAGAGTATAGAAACCCACGTGGAGACAAAACTACTCTTTTTTTTTTTTTAATTTAACAACAATGGAAAGCAGATTTGGTGGGCAAGGGATAGTTTTTCAGCAAGTGGTATCAGAATAATGGATATTAAAATGCCTTAAAGGATACCTTTGATCCAAAAACCTAACCATACAAATGTGAAAACTTTTGTATATTTACATTAATGCTACCATGGTGGTCGTTTCATGTGTTTGGTTGGGACATACTGTGATGAGATCCAGGAGGATCTAAGACAGGTACTCGATTAAGGTCAGGATTTGAGTGTTGGTGACACTTGTTCTTTTCTGAAGGCTGTTTTCCCCCTCTAGTTTGTACCATGGAATTTGTACCATGGAATGAGCCAAAGATAATGTTCTAAGTGAATCAAGTTCATTTCACTAGCTGAATTTTGGCCACATTTGCAGAATGTTGGAGTGAATATTATTTTGCTGTTTGGGTAGAGTGGTGAGAGTAGTATCAGTGCTGTGAGGTATCCACTGTGATGACTGCTTGGACATGAGTTCAAACCAATAAGAAGTCTTTATTAACCTGCTGGCAACTACAATGTGTATTCAGGACCAGAGAGTGGTCTCTGGCATTTCTCAGGGTGGACTTTTAAGCACAAAACCCATAATCTGGGTTGATGCACCTCAGTTAGCCAGAACAGTTAGCCAGAAGCAGAAATACAGAAGCTAACCAGGAAGGCGGGTACATTCAGACAGTTGCCCAGATTTTGATGGATTAGGTCTTTGCTCTGGTGTTCCAAGGCATCATGGCATTGATTGTGCTAAGGTCTGGGGGCCTACTGAGGTCCAGGGGCTTGTTACACTGTCAGGCCATCTTCTGTCTCAGAACATCTGAGAGATGATGATTTCATCTAATTGACATTGTAGAGTAGTTAACCTTGATGATGTCACCAACACATCCTCTTTGTGGTCTGCATGGATAGTTCTTTCTTACTTGCTCCATTGCATTTGATTTGACCTAGCCACACTTTATTGTCCAGTCCCCTGGTAATATGACAATTTTCTCTCACAGCTGGAGGCACAATCTTTGGCCCTAGAGTACAGGACAGTCAGCTGGAAGGCAGCTCTGGGAATTTGGAATTGATTGGTGCAAAGTCTGAGCAAGGTACTGACTGGCACTGTGCTTCTACTTGAGAATTAATTTGTCACTCTCTTGGAACTTTTCCGTTGCCATATAAACATGGTCTGAGAGTGCCATTGAGATCATCACCAGCAATCCTCCCATCTCCGCCACCACCTGGCCATCTTCACCACCACATCACCATAGCAAAAAGTCTAGGAAAAAAAAAATGTCTGCTATTTCTGCAACTGTGTTCCCATCTCATATTCTCGCTTCTTCCTTTGGCTAGTTAGGATTTCTCTCTAAGTGACTCTATATTGTCCCAAGTCTTCAGATGCAGATGACCTTACATTAACTCTCACCTATATTTACCCGTGGTTTTTAAACTTCTTGATTAGTGCTTCTGCTTAGAAGTCTAAGAAGTTACCTTAGCTCTAATCTTACTTCCAATCTCTGGTCCTGCCCATCCACCACATTTCAAAAGGCGACATTCAGTGGCTCAGAACCCAAACGTAGGCTTATTTTGTCTTAGATTTATCTTGTGGTAGTATTCCAATACAGTCTTTTAGCAATTTGTTCGAATTATACTGGGTGTATGTTCTTCCAATCTGAGCTACCAGTATTTCTTGTCTAATTTAACCTTGCTGGCTTCTGCTCAATCAACTTGTACCTAATAAACCATACACCATTAAATCATAAATCATATTATTTTATGGCTTTGAATCCTTCCTCTAAATCTTCTAATCAAATCATTTTACTTAAAATAAAATCTAAAAGCTCCCTATGATCCTGTTTGTAAGTTATGGCAAGTTTCTCTCATGTCAGCCCTTGCTGCTTCTCACAGTATTGTTCATCCAAACTGGCTTCTCTTGTCTTCCATAGAGGCTGCAGCTCCTATCTGCTGTAGCCTGTAGATTTTTCATACAGCCATCCTCTACCTGATACTTTTGTCTCTAAAATACTACTGTTTCAAAATGGCTATTTCTGAACATCTGAAGATGGCAAGTAGCTGTATTTACATAGCACATCATAGGGTCTTACTTTTTTATGTTTTCACAAATGGAGATCAGCACGTTTGCCTATTACTCTGCATTGACCATATTCGCCCAGTAGCATGCAACCTTTGCAGGTGTACAGACCTCATGCAATACTCGACTCCCAGTGCTGTAGCCATTCCCCAGAACACCCCAACCTGTTGCCCTTAAGTTATCCCTCTCCTTATAAATCCCCACTTTCTTCTATTTCATGTGGAATGATGTCTTGAATTGTTCCTTTTTATATTTATTTATTTATTTATTTATTTATTTATTTATTTATTTATTTTTGCAGTTACTAACTTTATTTGTTCAGGAGTTCCTAGTGCAAACATCAAACAAGCCTGGGATTTGATCTGTGAACTCATATCACATGTCAGGGAAGAAGCAAACTGTGACCTACGTACAGGCTGAAGACTAAAGGTTCACAGTTAGTCACATTGGAGGTCTGTATCTTTATAGCTTAGAGCTTGGTAGTCACAGGTCTTTGAGGTCTTTCTGGATGTCCCACAGGGTGTCCGCAGTCTTCCTGAGTTGAGCGACCTCATCGTCCTTCAGCTTCTGGTTGATGACGCTGGTAGCCCCCGAGCATTGAGGATGCACGGGAGGCTGAGGAAGACCTCGTTCTCGATGCCTTACATTCCCTTCACCATTGTAGACACAGGGTGAATCCGAGAGAGGTTTTTCAGCATGGACTCGATGAGGTCAGCCACGCTTAAGCCGATGGCCCAGTTGGTGTAGCCTTTTAGCTTGATGGCTTCATAGGCACTGTCCACCACCATCTTATGCACCTCCTTCCAGTTCTCACTGTCATTGTCTGTCCCCATTTCTGGATTCAGTTCCTGGAGGGAGACTCCTGCCACATTCACCCCGTTCCACACAGCCACACTGGAGTCGCCATGTTCGCCCAGGATCCATCCATGGCAGCTGCTGGGGTGAATGCCAAGCTTCTCTGCCATGAGGTAGCGGAAGCGAGCAGAATCCAGATTGCATCCACTTCCAATCACACGGTGCTTAGGTAACCCACTCAGTTTCCAGGTGACATAAGTAAGACTATCCACTGGGTTGGAAACCACGATGATGGTACAGTCAGGGCTGTACTTGACGATCTGCAGAATAATGAACTTGAATACATTGACATTTCTCTGCACCAGGTTCAGTCGACTCTCCCCCTCCTGCTGGCGGACTCCTGCCATCACCACCACAATCTTAGAATTGGCTGTCACAGAGTAATCTTTATCTGCCACAATTTTCGGAGTCTGGAGAAATAAGCTCCCGTGCTGCAGATCCATCATCTCTCCTTTGAACTTGTCTTCTAAGACATCCACCAGGGCCAGTTCATCAGCCAGAGACTTTCCCAGAATGCTGATGGCACATGCCATACCCACTTGTCCAACACCTACTACAGTAATCTTGTTGTTCGGGACGGCAGCCTCCTCGTCTGCAACTGATGCAATGAGCTTTTTCTTAAGGGTTGCCATCTTGTCCGGATGAGAGGAGGCTCTGCGGCGCGCTGAGGCAGGGGAACCACTGCAAAGTCAGCAGGCTGCTTTGCCTGTTCCTTTTTATTATCTAATATGAACTCTTTATGAGCTGCAACATCTATCCCCTGCCTCTTCCTTTCTTCCACCATCTCTAAGCTCATTTTTTTTTTCTGGTCTCACTGATCTGCTTGACCATGTTGAACAGCGTCCTTCTTGGGGCTATGTGCTTTCTTCTGCCAAGCACCTTTTCTCACTCGAGGATCCTATGGGCTTCCTCCTTCACCCTTGCATGCCTCTATCTCAGAGATCTTCTGTTAACCCCGCTGTTTTCTTCCCTCCATATTTTTCTCCTTAGCGAAGTCTAAACTTAACAATTTTACTTTTCTTGTATGTTTTCTGACTCTACCACTAGCCTGTAAGTCTCTTGGAGGTTGTGATTTCCATCCATTCTATTTCTGGTTGAACTTTAGAGCTTGAACAACACTTGGGGCACATGGCAGTCTTTGGTAGATATTTGTTGAATGACTGAGATGTTAGACAGAGCCATTACAAATTCTTTATTAGAAACTCATCCAATCATTTTAAGGAGAAAACTATCAGTTTACTTAGATTTTTTGATTGATTTGGGAAACAAACCAATTTAAAGACTACAGCAAATAGATTGGAAGAGGGAGTGGGGAAATGAGATGACAAGCTAGGAGGATGTCATAGGAGTGTGGAGGCATGAATCACTTGCCAAGGGGTGTGGCATTGGGAATGTTAGAGGGCAATGGATCTGAAAGAGTTAAGAGATTGAATCTGTAAGCCTTGGTGACTGATTAGAAGTAGAAAGCTCAACTGTCAAGGACTGAATCAAAGGTTTCTAGTGTGGGCTCCCATGGGAATGACTGAGCTATTCTTGGAGACAGGGAACACTGAAGGAGTAAGAGATTGCGGGCTGAAGATCAAGGGCTCAGAGTCTTTGGGCTTGCTGAGTTTCAGGTGTCTGAGAGCCAGCTGAGTGGAAATACTGTGCTGGCAGTTGGTCATTCAGGTCAGGAGCTCAGAATATCTGAGTCATTGGCACATAAATAGTACATGAAGCCATGGAAGTGGGTGATAAACATAAACCCATCTTAGGTTGCACTTGTGAGACCCGGACTCATTAAATACTCCTGGAGTTCCAGGGAGGCTCTTTTTCTCTCAGATGACTTGGCTTGTCTGTTATATTGAATGTCATATTTCCAGTCTCTGCTTCTTGCTGGGTCCTACCTGTGATCCTCCTCCAAGACACTGGGCATGGTAGATCCATGTTCACCAGATTCACAACACAGATTCAGTCGACCCTGGACAGAAAATATTTGGAGAAAATTTGGGTTTCTACCAAAAGTGTATAAATCTTTTTTTTTAAATTGACATTAGTCTCTAATTGATAGATCATATTTAAATGACTTTTACACACATGCATCTATACCTATATCTATATCTATATCTATATCTATATCTATATCTACCTATCTATAATATGGAGATGATTTAAAGTATTCTGGGGAATGTTCATAGGTTCATGAAAACACTATTATTTTGTATCAGAGACTCAATGAAGCACGAAGACCTTGGTAATCTCACGGATCCTGAGATAATATAAGGACCCTGAGGAATGAGTGCAACTTCAGTCCTGTCTTTAAATTCAGTTCTGTTTTCATGTTTCCTTTACACATTACTCCAGAGTTTGCTCCATCAACCAACTAACGGGCTGTGAATAAGGGTTGAGGGGATGGAGACAGGCACCCAACCCAACTTATGATGAGAACATTTTGTTTCTCTTGGGACCTCAGCATGTACACGTACTCATACCACTGCTATTCTGTGCTGCCTGGGATCATGTCTGGTTGACTCAAGGCATCAGGAGGATGGAATTCTCCAAAGATCTTAAATTGGGAGAGATCTTGGAATGTATCCATGAGCACTTTGATATATTTGCTTTATCTGGAATCAGTTGTAGGAGAGTATGTGCTTATTTTCATCCCTTTTTTTATTTAAAGTGGTACTAAAAACTGTGTACTTATCATAAAATTTCAATATATAAATATATATATGGGAAAAATATGACTACTCCTTTCCTTTCTTCCATTTTTTATTCTGTTAACACTGGCTTGATTTCTTATCCGATTAAGTTTTATTTTAAATTTAAATTTGTTGGGTTCAGCAAGTTAGTATGACTCATTCCAGTCCCACTCAGGTTTCTCTGGAGCAGCTGTGTGCCTGAATGAATATGTCACTTATGCTGGGGTCTTCTGTGTGGCTTCTCCAGACAGCTTTGACTCAAGGGCACCTGGGAGTACAGTCAGATCTTTTAATGCTTGGACAGGAGATGGCATGCACTGAGGACAGGCAGCTGTCTCCCCTTGGGAGGAGAGGGGGCAGGTGGAGCCACCAAATCCCTTGCAGATTTCCCCTTTCCTCAGCAAATACTGCTAATCAGGCTGAATAACACAGGGGCATTTTTTCCACCATGAACAACTGTGCCTGGGACAGCAGAACCTCCATCTGGGGCTCACATTTCAGGAAACTTATGTGGCTCTGAAGCTGCACTGATGTCTGTCAGTTGTATGCAGGGGATTAGAAAGCTCCTGTGAGAGAGATGAGTATCATTTAGGCACTGGGGATAGAAGGGGACCTTGGGGGAGATAAATGATAGAGGGTATGTGCGTCAGATACTGCAAGTGTTCATGGAAGTGAATTATCAGGACCATATGCACACTTTTATTTATTTATTAAAATCAATGAAACAAAGAATAACTTCAGAATGTTTGATTTTCTTACTTTTGTTAGGTGTGGCACATGTCATTAAGATTTCCTTCTGGCACCGTTCTTCTCTATTTCTCTCAATCATTGCCCTAACAGCATCTCAGTAAAAGTGGCAGATAACACTAAACTCTTGCACACGAGTAGACCTTTTATTTATAGGTCGCAATATTTGCTCACTTTTTTTTTCATCTAACCCTTAAAGAGAAAAGAAAAAGAAAACCCAGTCGTTTACCTTTGTCTGACAGAGAGTCTGAAAGGCAGAGAAATCGTGGGACTTCGGGAGTCAAGCTGCTATTTTCACAGGAGTTTCTTTATGGTGCATGTGCACAGCAGAGTGGGGTTGGTCCCGAGAGGGTCCTATCCACAGCAGGATAGGATGGAAAGGTCATTTGTATAAAAAGTTCTCAGCTTTTGAATGGCACTGGGGGCAGTGGTGGCACAAGCCTTTAATCTCAGACTTTGGGAGGCAGAGGCAGATGGATATTTATGAGTTCCAGATTAGCCTGTTCTATAAGTAATGGCCCCTTTCTCTTTAAAAAGTAAAAGACCTTGGGAAAATATTCCTTGTCTGTAGACTTTTCCAAAACCAAAGAGAAGTAGGCAGAGGGAAAAGCAGCCTGTGTAGAGGCAAATCTAGCCTAGTTCCTGATTACCTTAAAGCACTGTATGGAACATTCTGTGCAGCTTGGCCTAACCCTTTGTTAAAAAATCACCCTAATTAAATTTATTTTAGGGAAGGAATGTGGCGATGCTGTATTCATTCAAGGTGATACACAAGGAGCCTAAGGAGTTAACAAAAGAATCCACAAACAGCAAACATTCAGCGCTCTCACTCTTCCTCCTTCATGTCCCCCAGTATAGCCCATCACCATCAAGACAAACTGGTCCCGTAAAAATGGCTCTTCTCACTTGATTCCTACCCATTCTCATCAAGTACTGTTTTAATGTGTCTTTGCATCATTTTAGTCTGTACTCAGAACTCATTCGGACAGTATTTCGCCTGTATACGTTTGGTGTTGTGGTGACTTTGGGTCATGACTTCTAAGTATTGGACTCAGTTAAAGAGGCCACAACTTTCCCTTTCCCCTCCACTTTCTGTTATTTGGCTATGAAGAAGGTCTACTTTGTCACATTTAGTAACTTGTGTTTCTTTTTAAGATCACCTTCTCGCTTTTTCTCTCTTCTCTCTCCCCTCTCCCCTTTCCCCTCTCCCCTCCCTCCCCTCCCCCCATTTTTTTTCTGCAGCCACCTTGCCCTTCTCTGTCTCAATAAACCTCACATGGAACTGTTAGGCCTGGTGTGGTCTTTCTGAAGCCAGGCGAAGATCACAACATTGGCGCTGAGACTTCAGTAATCACGATGCAGGGGAGCTATGCTGCCCGGTGCCACCGTAAACCACTGCTGCCCCTGGAGAATGGATACCATGTGGACGACCACTACTGCCATCACTGCCTGCAACCACTGCTACACCACGGGGACTCCATCTGCTGGTACCTACGGTAATCCACTGTGTGGATTTCCACTGCTGCTGCAGACCATCGCTGCTGCCGCCTCAAGACTCACAGACGTCTATCACGTGAGCTGTGCCACCACGTGCCTCTGGCCACACTGACCGCGCAGTCCCACACTTCCTGCTACCCGACTGCAGAAGCCCACAAACACACACCCAGCATATTGATTGGTAAAGAATTTCTCCAGTTGGCGAGAGGGACCCTATATGCCCATATAGTGCCTGGCCAGCTTCTTTGGGGCTAAGGTGTTGGCTTTCAATGCCCCAGTCCTTATGACCAACTTCCTGACTGACCTACAAGTTAGGACATAGACCCTTGGGTGATTTCCCTTCTCGAAAGCAGTACATAAATCCCTCGAGCTCTTGCAGCCAGCCGAAAATTCCTGGTACCAGGTTAAATTGCTTTCTGGCACTTTCTGGGAAATTACTGCCATAGCCTCTTGTTATTCACGTGATGACCTAAATTTCTCATTTGGCCATACACTGACCGGTTGCTTAGCCTTTTTTTTTTTTCTTGGCTTTTTCGAGACAGGGTTTCTCTGTGTAGCCTTGGCTATCCTGGAACTCACTCTGTAGACCAGGCTGGCCTTGAACTCAGAAATCCGCCTGCCTCTGCCTCCCAAGTGCTGGGATTAAAGGTATGCGCCACCACCACCCAGCAGTCAGGTGGTATCTTAGCCAGAGACAGGTTTACTCCATGCCTTCTGGCCAGCCTAAGAAAGGCAGCCTTAAAGCCAGTGAATTTTGAAAAACTCCAAGAGGTTGTCCAGGACAAGCACGAGAATCCATCTCAATTTTTAGAATGCCTAACAAAGGCTTTATTGCAATACACTAACCTGGACCCTGAAAACTCAGAAGATCTGCTGTGGGGAGCCATGAAGAAGGCCTTTACCTACAGAGCTGCAGCCTAATTCTTCCATAGAAGGCCTTTCCGTGCTCCCTGCCACAACTGCCACCAAGCCTGCCTCTGCCAAGCTAAGGACAATCACCCATGGGACAAGCCAGAGCTCACTAGGCTAGACGCTGCCCCCACCTCGCAGGCCCCAACTCTGTTCTCTGCTCTTCCTTGCCTCCCAGCGGTGCCTAGATGTCCAAGAGTCTAAGGAGCCCGCCTCATCTCAGGCCTGGGGACCCAGCTCTGGCTTTCCCACATCTTTGACTACTCTTTCTTGGTGTCACAGTGCTTCCCTTCAGCTCAGCATCTGCATAGTCAAACTGCCCGAAGTCTGCCTCCTCTGCCTCCCCAAGCAGCAGTACCCAGTGGCTTCCTTTCTCTTTTGATGCTGCTGTGTGTGTTGGCCACAGTTCTCAGGAACTGTTCTGACTCTGAGAGTGACCCAATGTTCAAATCAGACTTGTTTCTTTCTCTTTAAGCTCACACAATTTAAACTTGTCTTTCCTTTCAATGGAACCTAACCTTCAGCTGGTTACCAAAGAAAGATTATAGCCCATAGTAAAGAAAAATGGTTCTCAGCTTGATGGGGTATCCCTTTAGGAGGCAAGAACTGTCCGTTATGTACAAATAACCACTCTATGTTTTCCCTGGTGAGGAATAGAAAGGAGGCAAGTTCAAGTTCCTTAACATCAAATCGCTGACTTCTGCCTGATGCCTCTGCACAGCACCTGCATACTCAATGAACACCGATCTTGAGTCCAAGCCATTGCTGCTGAACAGAGCTTTGAGGGGAAGTTATACAAACCATCTCAGGCCGTGTTGGGGGCAGCAATGTCATGATGCTCAACTGTAATCCTAGTAACATGACCTGCCATTGTTCCCTCTTTTCCCTAAAAAAAAAAAAAAAATCACCTTCTCTTTTTCCCCTTTCTCCTTCCTTCCTTCTCTCTCTCTCTCTCTCTCTCTCTCTCTCTCTCTCTCTCTCTCTGTCTGTCTGTCTTTGTCTTTCTCTCTCTCTCTGTCTTTGTCTCTGTCTCTCTCTCTCTGATTCAGGACAGCCTCAGTTGTCAGCTCTTGTCTTCCACTTCATATGAGGGCTTTGGCTACATTTGTTGTACTTATGAACCACGTATATACTTAATACACTTGGAGGCCAAGAGAAGATATCAGGTCCCATAGGGCTGAAGTTACAGATGATTGTGAGGCCCCATGCTGGTGATGAGAATTGAACACCCAGTCCTCTAGAAGAACAATCAGTATTCTTAACTGCTGAACCATCTCTCCAGTCCAGAGAGACAGGATTTCTTACTGTCCTCAGCTGCAGGTTTGCTGGGCTGGGAACATTTCCAGATATTCTCCAGCTTCTTTATCCTATTTCTCTATGGGATCTCTGTTTTTTTTTCTCTATCACCTTATATGGATTCTGGGGATCTGAACTTGAGTCCTCATTGTGCCTGACCTCCTGAGCTCTTCCAATCTTGCCTTCCATTTTTACATCTACATTATTAAAGTTTCCTACTTGCTCTTGAAATAATGAGTTAGAGAAAGAAGCTCTCTTTTTGTGGGGTTTCCTGAATGTTGAGGAGAGGGACTTGATGGAGACAACCTGTTTAAGGCTGATTGTTCCAAGACCTTTCATCCTCTGTATAATGTCTGGGTTCTTGTCTCTGATTTTGTTTCTACTGCATGAGAAGGTTCTCTGGTGATGGCCAAGCAAGGCACTGACCCTTGAGTATGCTAAGCTGTCCTTTAGTGTCTGATTTCCCATCTCTGCCTCCTGAATGCTGTAATTTCAGGCAAGCACCTCCGCACATGGCATATGTGTAATGGGAGAATGTTATCAGGAGTCACTCTGTTGATACCTTTTTCTTTATAACAGTAGTCTTTGGTTTTATCCTAGTGCCCTGTGCTATCTAGTCTCAGGTTTTTGATTACACAAGCAGCATCAGTTATGAGATCCATCTCCTGGAATGGACCTTATGTCAAATCAGATACTTATTGGTCACTCCCACAAGCTTTGTGCCATCACTGCACTAGCATAGCATCCACACAGGACACCATTGTAGATCAAAGGGTTTATAGCTGGGTGGATGCTTACATTTGTCCTTTAGTAGCATGCAAAGTACCTTCCCATACCAAAGGGGTGAAGGCTCTTTGTAGCATAAGCTCCACTTCTCCATTCAATGACTTGTGTAGGTGTTATCTTCAGCAATGGGCTTTGCCATCAGTTTTTGGAGAGCAGCATGTAGTCTTCTCAATAGCTTGGGCTGTCTGGCAATTCCCATGGAATTCCTTTAGCCAACATCTTAATTAAATGTAACCCAATCCCCATACTGTAAGATTCATTTGATGACAGTGATGTCTTGTTGGGCCCTGTCTCCCCAATTACTTGTTTTCTTTTCATTTAGCTTACCTTCATATATGTGTATATTTAGAAAACTTCTACTATATTAAGTTTCCATACTACCCCCTTAGTGACCTTAATTTTAGCTGCCTATCCCTGTATTCCTTAGTCTCCCCCTTTCCCTTCCTCTATCCACTTGATCCTCCTGTTCCACTCCCAACAACCATCAATTCTCTTGCCCTTTCCTGATGAGATCTATCTGCTCATGCCCAATTGATTGCTCTGTATCTAACTTCTGTGATTTTCCGGATTGTAGCTTGGTTATTATTAACTCAACAGCTATATTCACATAGAAGTGAATGTATAGCATATTTGTCTTTCTGGGTTTGGGTTTCCTCACTTAAGATGATTTTTTTTTCTAGTTTCACTTACTCACAAATTTCATGATCTCATTTTTTTTTAAGAGCCAAGTAATACTCCATTGTGTAAGTGTACCAAATTTAAAAATTCTGTTGAGGAACAGTTAGGTTGTTTCCAATTTCTGGAGATTATGAATTGAGCAAATTAATATAGTTAAGCATCCATCTCTGTGGGAGGATCATACACCTTTGGGTATATGCCTAAGTGTGGTATAGCTGGAACTTGGGGTAGATTGATTCACATTTTCCCTAGGAACTGCCGCACAATTTCCATTGTGGCTGTACAAGTTTGTATTCCAACCAGCAATGTCTGAGTGTTCCCCTTGCTGGATATCATTATCAGGATGAGTTGTTCTATTGATCTTAGCCACTCTGATGGGTATAAGATGAAATCTCAAAGTAGTGTTGATTGTATTTCCTGCCTGGATGACTAAGGATGTTGAAGAATTCTCAGCCATCCTTGTTTCCCCTTCAGAAAATATTTAGTTCCATATCTCATTTTTTAATTGGATTATTTATTTTGTTGATAGTTTTTTAGTTCTTTATGTATTTTGGATATTATCCTCCTATCAGATATGGAGTTGGTAAGAAAACCATTCTCTTCCTATTCTGTAGGCTACTTCTTTGTCTGAGTGACAGATGGTGTCCTTCGCTGTGCAGAAGCTTTTCAGTTTCATGAGGTCCTATGTATTAATTGTTGATCTTAGTGTCTGTGATAATGGTATTCTGTTAAGAAAGTCCTTTCCTGTGCCATTGAATTCAAAGTTTTCTCCCATTTTATCTTCTATCAGATTCAGTGCATCTGGTTCCACTTTGAGGCCTTTGATTTACTTGGATTTGACTTTCGTTGAGGGTGGTAGGTATGAATCGATTTGCATTGTTTTACATGCAGACATCCAGTCTGACCAGCACCATTTGTTTGGACATTCTACCTCTTTTTCTAGTGTGTGTTTCTGGCTTTTTCAAAAGACTGGCTCTTCAATTCAAGTCCACTGGTTAACACATCTGTTTTTGTGTCAATACCGTGCTGATTTTTTCTTTTCTTTTCTTTTCTTTTCTTTTCTTTTCTTTTCTTTTCTTTTCTTTTC